>PVIC010021968.1:0-28098 GCA_004025085.1 Thryonomys swinderianus
ATATTCCACTCTATAAAAGCTGTCCTACTTTCTAGAACTCATTTGCATCTACAGGTGTTCATGCCAAAGAGAAGATCCAGAAATTGTCTATCTGTGATCTATTGATTTCACTTATTAGTATATCCTCCAGATGTCTCCATTTGCACCTAAATGGATCGATCTTGTCATTCTTTATGGCAGAGTAATACTCCATTTTGTATCTATTTTTTTTTTTGAGACAAGGTCCCACTTTGTAGTTCAGGCTGGCCCTGAAACAAAGCCTCAAGCTCAGCAATCCTCCTGCCTCTGCCTCCCAAATCATGGGATTATAGGCATGAGCCACCACACCCGGCACTTCTCTTTTCTATTTTTAATATTTATCCCTTTTTTTGTTAATGCAGCAGTCGTACTAATGCCTTCCTTATAGAGATTCTTAGAATGCCTAACTATAAACCAAAACATCCTAAACAGTTATGAGCATGGGTAAGTTTTCAAGTAAAAAACTTTCCAAGAATTTAAAAGAAATTGAAATGCTACATACCATCTACTCTAAACTCTTTATATTAAAAATGAAATCTTGGGGCCGGAGGGTTAGCTCAGTGGTTCCGGCATCTGCCTTGCAAGCGCAAGGACCTGAGTTCGATCCCCGGTAACCACATATAATGCTGGGCGTGGTGGCTCACACCTGTAATTCCAGCACTCGGGAGGCAGAGACGGGAGGATTGCTGAGTTCGCGGCAGCTTGCCTGGGCACCATAGTGAGCTCAGGGCCAGCCTGAACTACAAAGCGAGACCCTGTCTCCAAAAAGCAAAAAAAAAAAAAAAAAAAAAATGAAATCTTGAAGGCCAGACATTTAGCTCAGTGGTTCTGGTACCTGCCTCGCAAATGCAAGGTCCTGAGTTCGATCCCTGGTGACCACATACAATGCTGGGCATGGTGACTCATGCCCACCAGCAATCAATACCACATACCACAGTGCCAGATGTGGTGGCTCACACCTATAATCCCAGCACTCGGGAGGTAGAGACAGAAGTATTGCTGAGTTCAAGGTTTGCTTGGGCTACATAGTGAGCTCAGGGCCAGCCTGAACTACAAAGTGAGACCCTGTCACAAAAAAAAAAAAAAAAAAATTGAGCCAGGTGTGGGGTCATACACCTGAAATTCCAGCTCTCAGATGGCTGAGGCAGAAGGACTGCCATGAGTTTGAGGCTCATCTGGGCTACATGGTGAGTTCAAGGCTAGCCTGGACATAGCTAGACCCTGTCTCATAAATAAATAGTACATACATACATACATACATATATACGTACATACATCAAAGTACTTTTCAAATGTCATTGGTTAAACCCATTAAAGCCTATAAACCCAATGTTTGTTTTTGTGGTTTCTAGAGTACAGGAAAAAAGGACAGATCTTTTAATGAAAAGTGAGAGTTTTATAAGTCGCTGCACTTATTAGAAATCAGTTCAAAGCAATATGATTTACTTCTGTGTATACTCAATCCAACTTAATCGAGAACTTTTTATTTCCCTGTGCTTGGGGCTAGGAGGGTTCCAAAATATCAAATGCAGCCTCCATAATCCAGAAATTAATAGTCTATAGGATCATAGTCTATAGGATCATTGTTTTAAGTAGGTATTTCACAGTTTATTGATAGGACAAAAGAGAAAATTTCAAAAAGAAAATAAAGATAATCTTATCCACAAGTCTCAGCCAATCAAGAAACAGGAATTGGCAAAATCACTCCATCACACAAGAATAAAGGGAACTTGAGCAAAAGATCTTTAAGCAAAAGATCTGGCTCCCTGTTTTCTATTTTATTTTGCTCTTTAATTTATTTATGCTTTAACTGTTAAATATTTAAACCGTGTGCCTGATTTATGTCACTTAACATTACAGACTCAAGGTGCATATATTTCCACCCGTGACTCAAGTTTGTCCCTCTTTACCCATAGTAGTCCTTCATTATGTATAAACACCACATTTTCCTTTATCCATTCATCTGTTGAAATCCATACTATCTACCTTCAAGATTTAGCTTTTATGACTTGTGTGTGTGTGTGTGTGTGTGTGTGTGTGTGTGTGTGTGTGTGTGTGGTACTGGGGATTGAACTCAGGCCCTAAGATTTAGCTTTTATGAATTGTGCTGTTATAAACATGGATTTGCATATTTCACTGCAATATGATGTCTTTAACTCTTTTAGGAAGATACCTAGGATGGGAACAGCTGAGTCAAATGGAATCTCTAATTTTAGTTTTTGAAGAATTTCCATACTGATTTCCAAAGTGGTTGTAGTAGTTTACATTCCTATCAGCAATGTAGGATTCTTTTTCCCTCACAGCCTCGTAAGCATTTATAATTATTTGATTTCTTGATGCTGGACATTTTTTCTAGAGTAAGATGGAATTTGTTTTATTTTGCTTTTCTTCAATGACCAGAGACACTGAACATTGTTTTCATTATTTATTGATCAGTTGTATTTCTTCTACTAAGAAGTGTGTATTCATTTAGTTGCCCTTTTTGATGAAGTCTCATTTGGGGGAGTCTATTGTTTTTAGTTTTTTGTATAATTTAGATATTAGGTTTTTGTCCAAGAAATAACTGACAAGTATTTTTCCCATTCTGTAGATTGCCTTTTCAATCTGTTGGCTGTTTCTGTTGTTATGCAAAAGTATTTAATTGATGTGATCCCATTTATTGAGCCAATGTTGCTTTTTGTACTTTTTGTTTGCTTTTGGGGATTCTGTTCAGAAAGTCATTGCCTGTTTCTAGGTCTTCAAGATTTTTGCCTACTTTATCTTCCAGCACAATAACTGATTCAGTTTTAACATTTAGTACTTGGTGCATTTTGGTTTTAGTTTAATGAGATAGAGGGGTCTAGGCTCAACATTCTATATGTGGGCAATGAGTTCTCGCAATTCCATTTGCTAAACAGGCTGTGTTTCCTGTAGCATATATTTTTGGCCCTTTTGATAAAGATCAAATGGCTGAATGTGTTCCCTATACTATACCATTGATCCACATGTCTGTTACTGTGTCAATATCATACTGTTTTTATCAATGTAACTTCATAACATAAACTGGTGCCCAGGATTACCTGTGTTATTCTAGGTCTCTTCTGATTCCATATGAATTTTAGGACTGTTTTCTCTAATTTTGTAAGGAAAGCTTACAAATTTAATTGGTATTGGCAGAGGCCTAGGGACTCCGACTCCACACATTGGTGTGGATAGAGTTCTCGTGTGACCATTTTATATGGAGGAGGCCAAGAAGCTGCACCCCAGTTCTTTGTGCAGTGAGTTGGGCCAGCAGTTCAATAGGGACATTCCCAAGGGCCTGGCAACTCTACTCAATCTCCACACAGAGAGGCCCCAGCAGTTCCGATGAAACCATCAGGTAGAGTGGAGGCCCAAAAACTCAGCTTCAGGCCACCCTAGCCACTCAGGGCTCGAGATCTTCAGAGCACAGCCCCTTCTGGCCATTAAGGTTGAGTTCCAGAAAACAGAGCATTAGTGAACTGCAAAGAGAAGGCTTCATCAAGGCACATCCATGAAAATTGAAGCCTACTGTGGAAAAGTGAAGAAAGTCTCCACAATAAAGAACCACTAGAGCTGGGGATTTAGCTCAAGTGGTACTGCACCAAGCTTGGATGCACAAGGGCCCAAGTTCAATCCCTACTACCACAAAAAAAAAAAAAATTAAAGTTGGTGAAGACCAGACCCACTAGACTACAATCCCTGGTGACGTGGTTGTTCTGTTCAAGCATCTTTCCTGGTGTTCCAAAACTCAGATTGCCTAAGGGTCATTACACACTCAAGGCCTAAGGGCCAATTATACCAGAAGGGTGACCCAGGAAGTAGATGTTCCTTTAGAATTCTAAATATTAGCAAGAAAGATACTTGCAGTAAGCATTTTACAGGCAGCAATCCAGGAATTAAACCAAAAGCATCATCAACAACCAAAAAGTGGAAATGAGAAAACACCTAAATAAGACCCAAACCCAGAATTCTAGATGATTAAAGGAAAATTTAGGGAGCAATGAGATGGACCAACCTAAAACTCAACCACCTGGACTCTGAACTGCCAACAAAAGATGATCTGGAAAAAATGATATCAGAAATAATCTCTCAGATAACAACAGAGATAATGACCATGATGAAAGACAAAGATGATAAAATAGAGGACCTCAGGGACATGATGGAATCACAGCATAGAAAACAAATGGAATCCAATAAACAGATTCAAATGGAAATCCAAGGGATTAAAAACTCCACTGAAAGTTTACACAATAGAACTAGCAAATTGGAAGACAGAATCTCAGACAGAAGACAGGACTGCAGCTAGCCTATTTCCTCAATACAGAAGTAGGACTGTTTTCTTCTTGCCTTCAGAAAAAAACAAAGAATAAATGAGACTTTTTAAAAAAGTATTAAAGTCACTCACTAGCTTATAGCAAACAGACTCCATATTTCTAAAGTCTACTTGACCTACCCTAATTCAAAATGTTCCACTGTTATGTGTTTACATTGCTTCCCAAATGTACACAAAACCTCAGGTAAAACTTTCAAATAGCTTTTTGCCAAATGAATTAAAAGGCAAATATATCATCAAAGACCCAGAGATGCTATCAGAATATTACAAGAAAAGACTCAGAAGGTGTGTGGCTAGGAAGCCAAAAAACCTTTTAACCCAAATAAATAATGAGCCAAAAGTTTCATTTTAGATGGAAGAGAATGAGATCAGCTTTTTCCATGAAGCCAACTCATTGTTTTCCAGTTTATTTCCATAGAAAACCCACCAGAATTATGAGGTTTTGATAGCTTTTTCAACATTTTTTAGTTGACTTTATAAGTCAGGTATAAACAAAGTTTAATCTTCTCTAAGAAATGTCTGCTGAAGTATCCCATACAATATTTTTTAATATCTTATATGATATTTCTTTAGGTACCCATGTTGAAGAATGAAATTATATGGCATGAGAGTAGGGAAGAAGATAAACAGACAAGTTTGAAATATGTTCTAGAAGTAGAGTTGCTGAAAGCTGCAAACAGATTAGCTAAGAAGTAAAAGACTGATTCCAGAGTCTATCATGTTTTGAGCTCAAAAGTTAAAAATAGAAGATTTTGACAAATACAAAAGACGAGAAATTGGTAGAAGGAACAGGGATGAGGGCTGGAGGATTAGCTCAGTGGTTCTGGCGCCTGCCTCACAAGCGCAAGGTCCTGAGTTCGATTCCCGGTAACCACATAAAATGCTGGGCGTGGAGACTCACGCCCACCAGCAATCAGTGCCACATACCACAGTGCCAGGCGTGGTGGCTCACACCTGTAATCCCAGCACTCGGGAGGCAGAGACAGGAGGTTGCTGAGTTCGAGGCTTGCCTGGACTACATAGTGAGCTCAGAGCCAGCCTGAACTACAAAGCGAGACCTTGTCTCAAGAAAAAGAAACAGGGATGGGAACTATTTTGGTGCTTTTGAAGATGTTAGGCACACATTAGGAAATACAAGTCTGGGATTTTACACAGAAATCAAAATAAGAGGTGTAAAAATTGATCCAAGGACAGTATTTATTTTTCTAATAATTCTATAGTTCTGTTATTTACATGTCTTTAGTCCACTTGGAAATTGTTATGCAAAGTATGATGGAAATTTGATTTTCCTTTGTAGTTAGCCATTTGCCTCTGCACATTCTTTCCTTAACCTTCTACTCCTCACCTTCTACTCCTCACCTCCAGGGTCATGTCCAGCCTTCTTGTCTTAGCATTCAAAGTACTTAGTGGATTGGGTACATTTCATTTCCTGTCCTACTTGACTCTACATTTTCCTGATGGTTTCCAACTATATTCAGATGAGACTTATTAGTATATAAAGCCCTCTCAGAACCATCGTGGCATGAGCTATGGGGGAACAAACAGTAAAGACTTTATTCCTACCACTATTTCACACCCTAGAACTCTTCTTCCACTTGATTTACATGTGGGTTTTTCCAAACAAGAATTTTATTGAATAAATTTAATTGCTTCAAAAAAACAAAACCCAGAGGTCATGGTGGCTCACACCTGTAATCTCAGCACTCAGGAGGCAGAGGCAGAAGGATTGCTGTGAGTTCTGAACTACAAAGCGAGACCCTGCCTCAAAAAACTAAAAAAAAAGGCCAAAGAAGACCAGAGATTTAGCTCAGTGGTTCTGGTGCTTGCTTAGCAAGCACAAGGTCCCTGGTTCTATTCTCAGTAACCACATACAATAATACCAGGCATGGTGCCTCATGTCCACCAGCAGTCAGTACCACATACCATAATGCCAGGTGTGGTGGCTCAGGCCTGTGGTCCCAGCACTCAGGAGGCAGGGGCAGAGGCAGGAGGATTGCTCAGTTCTAGGCCAGCCTGGGCTACATAGTGTGCTCAGGGCCAGCCTAAACTACAATGCGAGACCCTGTCTCAAAAAAAAAAAAAAAAAAAAAAATTCAGGCTGGGGATTTAGCTCAGTGGCACAACACTGCCTTGTAAGTGCAAGATCCTGAGTTCGATCCCTGGTACCAGAGGAAAAAAGGAAAACTTAGAGGACTTGCTCCTCCTATCAGAGTTCCACAGTATCTTTGTCATAGACAGAAAACAGACTTAAAGAAAAAGTAAACAGATTTTAAAACACAAACCTATGCACAAAAAGTTTATAGAGGAATCCTCCCCTGTAAAGGAATAAAGGAAGTAGGATTAAGTAGGGGGAGATGAGCTAGGTATACCAAGGTACATCTATAATTCTATCACTCTAGAAGGCTGAGGCAGAAGAATTGTAAATTCTAGCCCAGCCTGGGCACCTTAGTGACTTGGTGAGATCATGTGTCAAAACTTAAAAAGGGCTGGGCGTGTAATTCAGTGTAAAGGCGCTGGGTTCGATCCTCACTATGGAGAGGAGTTAGGGGAGGCAGAATTAGAGGGAGATGTTAGAATCGTGAAGCAATTATAACAGGATTCCAGTCCATCCTAGATGAACCAGGGTACAGTAGATTCCCTGCAGGACTGATCCTAGAGAGAGACTCCACCACAAGCCATTTACACACCGCAGTTCCACCTGTCAAAACTAAATGCCTGAGTACTAACAGGGGGTCTTGGTGACAGATCACCCCATCTATACCATTTATTTGCCATTGCTCAGGTTATTTGCATGGCAAAAGCATTTCTCGATACCTTTAACCCATTAAGCCCCTCATCCATTACCCCTATCAAGCCCAAGTCAAATGCTATAGCCTCCATTATATGGTTCTTTTCATTATAAATAATATTTTGTCCTCTAAATTTCAAATTTTATCTATATTTCTCTTATGTCACTATGGTGTTTATCTGGTTCAATGTTCTACTCACGCCATTTTTCACTTCAATAAGCTAAAATTTTTTAATGATCCAGGCAATAAGTTGGAATCTGAGGTTACAAACAAAACATATATAATTATTTCCATGTTTTAAACAATAATACTGAGTCTGGTGTGGTGCACATGCCTGTAATCCCAACGCTAGTAAGGTCAGAGAGGAGAATCACAAGTTAAAGTCCAGCAAGGCAATATAGCAGCTTAGCAAGACCCTGTCTTAAAGATCTAGGGAAGAATTTCAATATGAAACCTTTGGGTTCCATCCCCAGTACAGCAAAAAAAAGGGAAAAATAGAAAAATAGAATGATATGTGGAAGTTAAAAGTTCACAGTAGTGGACCGGAGATTTAGCTCAGTGGTTCTGGCACCTGCTAGCAAGTGCAAGGTCCCCAGTTCCATCCCCAGTAACTACATACAACAATACCAGGCGTGGTGGCCACGTCCACCAGCAATCAGTACCACACACCACAAATGCCGGGCGTGGTGGTGGGGTTTGATGGTTCAAGCCTGTAATCCCAGCACTCAGGAGGCAGAAGCAGGAGGATTGCTGAGTTTGAGGCTTGCCTGGGCTACATAGTGAGCTCAGGGCCAGACTGAACTACAAAGCGGGACCCTATCTCAAAAAAAAAAAAAAAAAAAAAAAGAGGGCCAGGGATTTAGCTCAAGTGGTACCATGCCTACCTTGGAAGCAGAAGGGCCCGAGTTCAATCCCTGGTACCACAAAAAAAGAAGAAAAAAAAAATTTCACAATAGTAAATAAGAACAGGTAGGAAGACATTTAAGTAAACAAAGCTATCAGCTAATGAACCTCTAAATAAGTGACAAATTTAGACCAAGAGGATAAGTAAAAAGTAGCTCAGTGAGTGGGAAATAGTGGGGATAAGGAGAGGGTATACCAACTAAGAGAGGAGCAAATATGAAGATCCACGATTATTAAGGTATATCCCCTCCTTAAACAGCATCAGCAAGTAAAAACAGAAGAAAAGCTGTTTGGAGCTTTCATTCTAAGAAATAAAAGCCAATATAATTAAAATAATGTAACTATAGTTGTATAGGACAGAATAGTGCAAGATGCAATTGAAAAGGTAGATAGAGGCCAGACCACTAAGGGTCTGGTAAGAACTTGAGAACTTTAATACAATGGGATATGATCCAATTATTTTTTTTGCTCACTTGTTGGCTTATTTGGGGGATGAGGGTTTGCTCTTGCATGGGAGGCCTGGTGTGTGTGTATGTATTGGAGGACATTTGTGGTGCTAGGGATTGAACTCAAGAGTGTCTTATCTCATATCTAAGCATGTACTCTGAGCTATATCTTCAGTTCATAATGATTTTTAAGCATTCACTGTAGGTATAGTATATCTTTTGTCCCTTTCTATTTTGTAAACTTTTAGAAGACTGCTCTGTATAACTAACTAATTTACCTTCTAACACATAAGTCCCTAGTGTGCACCTAATAAATAAAAACAATAGCTAACATTTCAATGCTTTCTATGTGCTGGAGACTGGTATAAGGGTGTACCATGTATCAACTCATCAGTTCTCAAAATCCACCACCTCAAACCAGCATGGTGGCACATGCTTGTAATCTCAGCACTCAGTAGGCTGAGGCAGGAGAATCACCACTTTGCGGCCAGCCTGTGCTACACAGTGAGCTCCAGGTCAACCTGAACTACACAGCAAGACCCAGTGTCAAAAATCAAAAACGAAACCTTCCAAATGGCTGCCATAGAAACATTTACACACCAAAAAATCTGCAGATATCTGTGTGTACCATGAGGGAGGGGATGCCATGAACAAGAAAAATAATAACAGAAAAATGCTACATGTACAACTTTACATCTTGTTCAAACCAAATTATTTTAAAGCATTCATAAAGACTAAGACATATATGGACCTGCAAAAAAAAAAAAGAGAGAAACAGAAGGATATGGGCCTGCAAACTGTGTGATCCTATAGCCATAAAAGACTATTATACACATTTGCACATCTTTAGCCCCCTTGTCTTATCTGTATTGATGATTCTTCATTGTAAATACAGAACATGATGATCTGGTTTAGCAAAACCATTGTGGTTTCTGAGGAGCTATTTATTACAAATCACAGCAATCTTTTCAAAAAATCAGCAAAAGCCCATCCCTCCCTGAAAAAATAAAGATAAAAAATCTCAAGAATGTTATCTACGATCTGCAGAGATACCTGTCTGATTGAAAGCCACCCCCACCCTATTCCCTGCAGCTCCCTGACATTGCAACACGCAAATGAAAGACCTACCTGTGGTCTGAAATTCACTGTGCCTTCTTGACTAAGAAGTCAGATAAACATCACACTTTAAAGAGGCACCAAGAAGAGTCACAGACTGAGCATTACAAGTATTTTCATGGCTCCAAATGAAAAACAACACAGAGTGTCTTAGGAGATGAGGAAAGGCAGATACAGTTAGGACATGGCTCTGTGGGAAAGCACTGGTCACTATTCATGCACAGCAGTGAAACAAATCCATGGTCTTTGTTTGAATAAATGTTCCTAATGGTCCATGTGCTAAAGGCCTGTTCCCTAAGTTGTCAGTATGAGGAGGTAGTAAAACCTCTAGGAAACCGGCCTGGTGTGAAACCCTTAGGTCATCAAAGGCTGCTCTCAAACCAGATGGTGGGACCATAGCCTCTTCACTTCTCCTTTTTCTTCTCTTATTGCCTGCCTGGGCTGATGAGGTAAGTACACTTTGCTCTACCACACACGTCCACCCTGATGTGCTGCCTCCTCAGAGACTCAAAGTACTAGGGGTCCCTGATCTTAGCTGGAACCTTCAAAACTGTGAACCAAAGTAAATTTTTTTCTCTGTATAAGTTAATTATCTAAGGTATTTCTTTACAGTTGGAAGCTGCCTAATATAGTCCTTTTCTTCAAGCACTCCCAAACTAAGTTCTAAGGTTAAACCCACTTATCTATAATGAAAAACACAAATAATTATGAAGAGCTGCCCTCTCCACCATAAGAATCTTAATTCTGCATAGCAATTTCCTTATGATTAGAGCCCCTGCTTTGTCTCTTGAGCATTTTCCTCCATCTCAGGAAATAGCCTTAGCCACACATAACCCATCCCATCCCTACTGCATGTGCTGGAGGCATGTCAGATAGATCTGCATAGGAAATTGGGTATGTTCCTTTACAACATTTCATAAATTTTGTTGAAACAAATGTAAACTAAAAACAGGATTTTGCAATAAAAAGTATTTTTATAGAAACCAAACAGAGACTACCATGAATAGAACCCAACCATTAGGAAAACAAAGGAATTGCTTTCCTTGACAGCCCTAAAAAGCTTTAAATTAATGTCAAAGACAGGATGCCTGTCACAGAACAGAGAGACATGTTCCAGCCCCTACTTGTTTACATCTTCCTGGGGCCATAGCTCCATCACACCCCTCCCCCTTGCCCCACTCCCTATTTGTCTTCCAGAAACAAAAGGCAGTCAAGTTTAACCCTGTCTATAACCAAAAGATATATTCTATCATGAACCACAGGCTTCTGCTGTCCTTAAACAAAATCGAAGTTAATAAGTAAATAATTATTATACTCATTTAACAGCACATGTCAACCTCTACAAAAGGCACATACATATATTTTCTCAATTCTTACAACTCAGGTGAAGAAACAGACTCGGAGAAGATAATTGGTCCAGTCACTTTGAAAAGCAGATCTGCTTGACTCTAAAATCTATGCTTTAACTATAGTTAAATGTAAATTTATACATGATGATGTAAATTTATACGTGATAAATTACTTATTACTTTACTAAATTAAAATTTATTTATAAGGGCCAGAGATTTAGCTCAGTGGTTCCGGCGTTCGATCCTGGTCACCACATACAATGCTGGGCGTGGTGACTCATGCCCACTAGCAATCAGCACCACATACCACAGTGTCAGGCATGGTGGCTCACGCCTGTAATCCCAGCACTCAGGAGGCAGAGGCAGGAGGATGGCTGAGTTCGAGGTTTGACTGGGCTACATAGTGAGCTGAGGGCCAGCCTGAACTACAAAGCAAGACCCCGTCTCAAAAAAAAAATTATTTATAAATGTATTTATAAATAAATTACCTATAAGTTAAACTTATAAATCATTGTCCATTTAAATATGAGCCCTAAGCACTCAAATTGATTTTGTTTTTGAGGTTATTTTTGTTGCATTGTTGTTGCTGTTGAAGCTGCTGTAGTTGCCGTTGTTTGGACACAGTGTCTCACCATGGAACCTAGATTGATTTCAAACATATGCTCCTCTTGTTTCATGATATTTTATATTAAGGCATCAAGTACCTCTATGGTAATCTTTTTTTTTTTTTTTTGAGAGAAGATCTCGCTTTGTAATTTAGGCTGGCTCTGTGCTCACTATGTAGCCCAGGCAAGCCTGGAACTCAGCAATCTGCCTGTCTCTGCCTCCTGAGTGCTGGGATTACAGGCGTGAGCCACCACACCCAGCACTGTGGTATGTAGTACTGATTGTTGGTGCACGTGAGTCTCCACGCCCAGCATTGTATGTGGTTACTGGGGATCGAACTCAGGACCTTGAGCTTGCAAGGCAGGTGCCGGAACCACTGAGCTAACCCTCCGGCCCCCTCTATGGTAATCTTAATGCTTACAATAAATATATAACTTGTCACTCAGTCAATCATTTCTAGTTTTCACTAATATAACATAGATTAGTAAAATTGAAATCATTGATTCATTTAAGAAATTTTTGGGACTCCTTCCTAGGTATTATCTATCACGTGTCCAATGTTGAATAAAACAATTTCTGACCTCTTACATTACTGGCTAGTAAGAGAGAAAAATTAAATATAGAAACACAAACATTTAAATAACCGCAAATGGTTATAAGCACTGTAAAAAACAAGTACATTGTTATGAAAGAATAACCAAGTAAACTAATATTCATTGGTGGTAAAATGACATCTCCAAAGAAGTGAGTTGTAACCTGAAATGTGATTCATAATTATTTAGGCTAATAATGAGGAGAAAAGAGATTTTCCAGACTGAAAAACTATTTGCTGCCAAGGTTCTGTGCAAAAAAAGAACATGACTGTTTCTGAACTAGTAATTCTTGAGATGGCAGCAAAGGAAAGAGAAAATGAGGTTGGGAGAGAAAACAATGATAGCCACAAGGAGTTTTGCATTTTACCTTATATGTCACACAAAACAATTATAGAAATTCCAGTAATGTAATTTTATAAACAAATTTATCAATTATCAAAACTCAGTCTAGGTGCTGTGTTCTAAGAGATGCCATGAGAACAAAAATGGAAGGGAGAGAGCAGTTAAGAAGTTTTACTTACAGCCACCCAAGCAAAAAGATAGTGGTTGTTTAGACTAACATGGCAACCATGGAACCTGAAGAGAAGTGGACAGACTGCTTTTACACTAAGGAGATTATGAGATCTAGTGACTGCCATGGCTTGGTGTCAGTTTGGGTGTTCCCCAAAGGTTTATGTGTTGGAAATTCGGTCTCCCATGCAGTAGTGGAAGATAGCGTGAAATGTTTGAGAGGCAGGTCTCTGCGGGATGTCCTTGAGTCATGGTGTGGGGAAGGAATGCTTCAGAAAGAAAAGTCATTGTAAGTCTGGGACTGACACCTGAATCAATCTCTGGCTTCCTGTTTAAAATGTAGTCTTGTTGGGGCCGGAGGGTTGGCTCAGTTGTTCCGGCACCTGCCTTGCAAGCACAAGGTTCTGAGTTCGATCCCCGTAACCATATACAATGCTGGGCATGGAGACTCACACCCACCAGCAATCAATGCCACATACCACAGTGCCGGGCGTGGTGGCTCACGACTATCATCCCAGCACTCAGGAGGCAGAGGCAGCAGGATTGCTGAGTTCGAGGCTTGCCTGGGCTACATAGTGAGCTCAGAGCTAGCCTGAACTAAAAGCAAGACCCTGTCTCAAAAAAAAAAAAAAAATGTAGTCTTGTTAGGGGATTTAGCTCAGTGGTACGACAGCCTGCCTTGCAAGTGCAAGGCCATGAATTTGATCTCTAGTACCAAAAAATAAATAAAATTAAATTAAATTAAAATGTAGTCTTTCCTCTATGAACATTCTGCAGTCTGTTTGAGGGTCCCCACTGTGGTCTGTACCATGCTTTTTGGAATTGAAGTCTCCAAAACCATGAGCTAAACTGGGTACTGATAGAGAAACACTATACAATAAGAATGTTTTGTTTTGGAAACGTAAGGTTGTGCTGCTGGGCTCCTGCCCTATGTATCAAAATGTAACTGTTTGAACTTCAAGATCTTTCAGGAATGTTCTGTCAGCCCCACCCCATTATAATAAGAACGTTCTGTTTAGCTCTGCCCCCTCTCAGGAATGTTCTGTTAAGTTCCACCCACTTGCAAGAATATTCTGTAACTCTGCCCCTCTGCTTCAGTGAGCATGGTCACAAGGCATTTTTCAAGAATGTTCTGTAACTCTGTCCCTCTGCTTTAGAAATGTTCTGTAAATGTTCTGCTTCAGTGAGCATAGGACCTACTATGTAAACCCCTGTATAAGGAGGCTGTTATTTCTTGTAGAGTGCTCAGACTTCCATTATCAACTCCTCTGAAACCAGTCCTGTGCCAGTGTAATAGTTTTTCTCCACTATTCAGTGATCATCATATTTTTGAGTCTTCAAATTTTGATAGCAGGGATCCAGAACTCTAATACTGAGATATAATACTCAGCTGTGTCCCAGAGCTGTGGCATTTGCTGTGACAAAGAGCTATAACACTTGGCTACAGCTCTAAGCTGCTTTGCTCTGCCACAACATTACAGTGGTGAACATTGGTAAACCCAGTACTTTAGAAGCTAAGGCAGAAGGATAACAAATTCAAGCCTGGTCTGCTGTGCAGTTTAGCAAGAACTTGTCTTGGGCCAGTGATTTGGCTCAGTAGTTCCAGCACCTGCCTCACAAACGCAACGTCCCTGGTTTGATCCTGGTAACCACATACAATACTGGGCGTGGTGGCCACACCCACTGGCAATCAGTACTTCATACCACAAATGTTGGCTTGGTGGCTCTAGCCTGTAATCCCAGCACTAGGGAGGCAGAGGCAGGAGGATTGCTGAGTTCAAGGTTTGCCTGGACTACATAGTAAGCACAGGGCCAGTTTGAACTACAAAGCGAGACCCTGTCTCAAAAAAAAAGAAAAGAACTTGTCTTAAGAGAGAGAGGGTAGCTCATTCAGAAGGGTATCAGTTCATTTCTCAGTACTGGAAAATAATTTTTTTTTTAATGTGAGCTAAACAAACTGGATTTTCTTAATAAGTAGCTCACCTCAGGCATTTTGTTATAGTGATGAAAATCTGAGTAATACTAATCTGATATGGGAAAGAATATAGGGCCAAGTGTGGTGGCTCACACTTGTAATCCTAGCACTTTTGAGGCAGAAGCAGGGTTGCTGTGAGTTGGAGGCTAGTTTGGTCTACACAACAAGTTCAGGGTCAACCTGAACTACAAATCAAGACCCTGTCTCAAAAAAAAAAAAAAAAAAAAAAAGATAGTCCCAGGTTTCTGAACTGAGCAGTTAGGCAGGTTAAGTATAACAATAGTTTGAAATACAAGTAAAGGGAGCTGATACGTACATGCATACCAGTGCTTCTCATTTAAAGTATGTGTTAATAACCTGAAAAGCCTTAAACAATAGATTCTGATTCATGAGCTCAGGAAGATCATTTGAGTCCCAGAGTTCAAGACCAGCCTGCTTAACAGAGCAAGAACCACTTTTAACAACAAAAAAGGGAGCAAGGAAAACAGAAAACCTAATTCGTAAGTCTGGGAGAGGCTAGAGGTTATCACCTAACAGCACTGAACCTATAATACATGGACCTCTAGGAGACATTCAAGATTCAAACTATAGTATTTCTATACCTACAGAGAGAAATTGAGACTGTCTCCCCAAAATACCTCCTTCAAACATTTCAGAAATACATGTCATTGCTATTATATAAAATCTGGTAATAAAAAAGAAAATTTTCCACTTCATTTTAGAAGACCAACAGAACATTACTATCAAAACCTAACAAGAGCACAGCTTTTTGTTGCTATGAAAAAAATTCTTGAGAAAAACAACTTGAAGGAAAAAAGTGGCTTACAGGTTTCACAGGTTTTAGTAAGTGGCAGGTTTGTTCCATTGCCATGACCTGAACAGAGGGAGAAACATTATGGCAAAATGAAAGTTGCTTACTCCACGGTAGCCAGGAAGCAGAGAGGAGATGAAGAGCCAGAGAGGGAGGGATCTGGTACCACACATGGTTCCCAAGATCACAATCCCATGATTCAGTCTCTTCAGTTAGGCCCCATTTCCTGTTTCTATCACCTCTCATAATGCCATCAAACTGTGATCTCATCAATGGATGAATCAGTGATCAAGTTAGTGTTTACAGTTCGATCACCTTCAAAAGCCTTACCTCAAATGCATGAACCTTTTAGGAGACATTTTGTATCCAAACCATAATAACATTAGATAATGAAAATTATAGCAAATTGCTCACAAACGTAGACTTGAATACTTTAAATTTTATATTTGCTACTTTGCTTTATCAAAAACAAAATATGCCTAGGGGCCGGAGATTTAGCTCAGTGGTTCCTGCGCCTGCCTCAAAAGCACAAGGTCCTGAGTTAAATCCCGGTAACCACATACAATGCTGGAAGTGGTGACTCACACCCACCAGCCATCAATACCACATACCACAGTGCCGGGCGTGGTGGTTCAATATAAATAAAGAGCAAAATAAAAGCTAATAAGAAATACGGAGGCCGAGGGCCGGAGGGTTAGCTCAGTGGTTCCGGCGCCTGCCTCACAAGCGCAAGGTCCTGAGTTCGATTCCCGGAAACCACATATAATGCTGGGCATGGAGACTCACGCCTGTAATCCCAGCACTTGGGAGGCAGAGACAGGAGGATTGCTGAGTTTGACGCTTGCCTAGGCTACATAGCGAGCTCAGGGCCAGCCTGAACTGCAGTGAGACCCTGTCTCAAAAAAAAAAAAAAAAAAGAAATAGGGAGGCCGAATATCTACATAATGGAAGAGAACCAAGAAACAGGAAGAAGGGAAGGAAGGGGGAGGGAAAAGAATCAAAATGTGTTATATACATGTGCCAACACTCCATAAGGAATGTAATCATTATGTACTGAACCATGTGCTAATAAAAACTGAAAAAAATAAATGAGTGAATTTTGAGACAGAGCCTCTCTCAGTTGCTAAATTGCCCAGGCTAGCCTCCAACTTGCAGTCCTCCTCATTCAGCCTCACAGAATCCTGATATTACAAGTGTGTACTACCATACGTGGCCAGGAAAGTTACAATTTAAAAAGACTGACAATTCTATGTGTTGACAAGAATGTTGAACAACTAAAAATCTGATACAATACGGTTGAGGTGTCAGAAAAAAATTTTGACAGCATATAGTAAGTAAAATAGATATGTTTATATTGTATAACTGAGGAATTGCAGTCCTGGATGTATTTGCAACAAGAATGAGTCCAAAAGTCTATTGTAAGATATGCTTAGGCCAGAGATTAAGCTCAGTGGTTTTGGTGCCTATCTAACAAGTGCAAATTCCTGAGTTCGATCCCTGGTAACCATATACAACAATACTGGGCATAGTGATTCACATCCAATAGCAATCAGTACCACAAACCACATTGCTGGGCGTGGTGGCCCAGGCCTGTGGTCCCAGCACTCGGGAGGCAGAGGCAGGAGGATTGCTGAGTTCAAGGCTTGCCTGGGCTACATAGTGAGCTCAGGGCCAGCCCAAACTACAAAGCGAGACCCTGTCTCAAAAAAAAAAAAGTCCTTAGAAGGCAAGGTCCTCAAAAAAACAAAAAGACACACACACATACACACACACGCCCAGAAACTATAGACAAAGCACTTTTCAATTAAGTCTTCAGTTACTTTTAAAGAAAAAAAAAGAGATAGTACAATATTTTCCAAATAGTCACATTCGTCTTCCAAAATACATAACCTAAGTAGTTCAAAATAATTTTTATTCAAAAACATTTGAGTCATCAAATTTAGACAACTATAAACCTGAGATTGCAGCGGTTGAGACTAACACATTGACCCATATTGAATAGTTATTACTAAGAGGTGTAACAAATCATCAACTGTCAATTTTCTCAATCCTCAACTCCTAACGCCCCCAAGCCACTAAACAACCGGGGTTCACAGGGTGGCTCGACCACCGGCGGAGAGCACTGCACGGGGAGCTCCGGAAACCCAAGTGTATCCTGCGCTCTCAGCCCCTCCCTGCGGAGAAGCGGGACCCTCCCTATGTGTTGGTGCTAGCCCCGCCCCGAGGTGTAGCCCCGCCCCGGAAGCGTAGCCTCCACCTGAAAATTGCGGGGTCTCTATGGAAACGACCCGCCTCTTCGCGCGCAACTGAGCGCACAATGGCTGCTGGGGACCCAGGAGATTTGGGCGGTTACTATTTCAGGTTTCTTCCTCAGAAAACCTTCCCGTCTCTGAGCGCCCCAGAGATAACCAGCCGGCTCCGCCAGTGGTGAGGGGCGAGGGACAGCGGAAGAGCCTCTCTCAGCCTTCGCAGCTGAAGAGAGTGACGGGGGCGTCGAGGGCGCGCGAGCCGGGGCGGCCGACCGACGTGAAGCCCGGAGCTGCCGGGCCTCGCGGGCTGGCTGGGCCGAGGTGACACCGGCGCGTTTTGTACTGTGACTGGGCGTCAGCCCCAAGCTCACCCTTTTTCCTTCTCTGCCTTAGGTCCATGCTGGGCAGAATTAAGGCACAGGCATTCGGGTTTGACCAGACCTTTCGCTCTTATCGGAAGGATGACTTCGTGATGGTTGGTATGGGGGCTGGAGAATTCCCAGATTCTGTTGTTTTTAATTTTTCCCCATGTAGCCATACATTCTTATGAACGCGTCATTCCTTAGTCACGTTGTTTCCTGGAGTTTTGGAGTAATAAAAGACGCAAATAGTGTATTTTAAAAGAAGCTTTTACATTTGCTCTGACTATAAATTTGTTTCGTTCTGTTTTTGATTGTTGTGTTATTTTGAAACAGCCTCGATACACAGTTCAAAATAGCTTTCAACTCATTAAGGAGCCCAGGCTGGCCTCAGACTCTCAGAAGATTCTTCTACAACATCCTCAGTGCTGAGTGAACATCCATCATGCCTGGCCATAAATTTGTTTCGCATTAAACTTAGTATTTTCTTACTTTCATTCTTTTCTTACTTTTCATTCTCCTACCTTAGTGGAGAATGTCCTGGTCCTGGTCAAAACATTTTTTAATAGGCATTTCTCACTTTTTTTTTTTTTGAGACATGGTCTTGCTTTGTAGTTCAGGCTGGCCCTGAGCTCACTACGTAGCCCAGGCAAGCCTTGAACTCAGCAGTCTGCCTGCCTCTGCCTCTGCCTCTGCCTCTGCCTCTGCCTCTGCCTCTGCCTCTGCCTCTGCCTCTGCCTCTGCCTCTGCCTCTGCCTCTGCCTCTGCCTCTGCCTCTGCCTCTGCCTCTGCCTCTGCCTCCTGAGTGCTGGGTTGACAGGCGTGAGCCACCACGTCCAGCATTGTGGGGTGTGGTACTGATGGCTGGTGGGCGTGAGTCACCACGCCCAATATCATATCATCGTATGTGGTTACCGGGATTGCACCAGGGACCTTGCGCTTGCTAGGCAGGTGACAGAACCACTAAGCTCAATTTCCAGCCCAGCATTTCTCACTTTTTACTTATTTCATTTTATTTATTTTTTTAGTTTTTTTGAGACAAGGTCTTGCTTTGTAGGGGCCTGAACTCACTATGTAGCCCACACTAGCCTCCAACTCTCAGCAGTCCTCCTGCCTCCACCTCCTTAGTGCTTGTGATTATATTCATGAGCCATCACATCCAGCCTTTTTAAATATTACTCAGTTTTATCATTGGCTTATTTTCAAGGTTTAGCACCAGATTATTTTTGGTTATTTCTCAAAATCAAATCTGTCCTGAGAAGTGGACTTCAAGCACTACTGGAGTTCTTAGTAAAGAATTCCCAGTGCCAGGCATGGTGACTCACATCTGTAATCCCAGCATTTGGGAGGCAGAAGCAGGAGGATTGCTGTGAGTTTGAGGCTTGCCTGGGCTACAGAGTGAGCTCAGGGCCAGCCTGAACTACAAAGCAAAACCCTGTCTTAAAAAAAAAAAAAAAAATTTTCCCTAAAAAGTTTTAAGTAATGGCATAGTGGCTAGAATATGTAAATATTTAGCTAGAGGTTAAACTCCAAAATGTTTTGTGTGCTTCTTAAAATCATTATTTTTAAGACTTATTTTCCCTCTCTTCTTTCATACCTCAATCAGTTTGGAAATTATTTTAGGGTTTATGAAATTACCTTCATTGCCATTCATGTTCTATAAATACAAACTTTAGTTTCTAAAGTAGCTGGCATGATTCACTCATTTTCAAACTCTGAGAGCTTAAGAAATGCTAGGAATTTTCTTAGGTGCTAGAGATAGAGGAGTAACAAAGCAAAAATCCAGCTTTTTTTTTTTTTTTTTGAGACAGGGTCTCCCTTTGTAGTTCAGGCTGGCCCTGAGCTCACTCTGTAGCCCAGGCAAGCCACCGTGAACTCAGCAGTACTCCTGTCGCTGCCCCCCGAGTGCTGGGATTACAGGCGTGAGCCACCACGCCTGGCACTGTGGTATGTCATATTGATTGCTGGTGGGCATGAGTCACCACGCACCAGCATTCTATGTGGTTACCGGTATCGAACTCAGGACCTTGCGCTTGCGAGGCAGGTGCCGGAACCACTGAACTAAATCTCCGGCCCCAAAAATCCAGCTTTTAAGGATATTATGAACCTTTGGCAAGATTGCCAATAAACCAAGAAAATCAGATCACAGCATGTAGTAGCAAGTGGGGTGAGTAAGAAGGAATAGAGAAAGGGGAACATTAAATCAAGTTGTCTCCAAAGTTATGAAACCTAGAAATTGGTTGATAGGTTCGTTATCCTTCCCAAAACCTTTGTCTTTTTCTAGTTGGTGATGCTTAGCGATAATTCTTGCTGTTTTTTGGTTACAGCTGCAGCACCTTAATAGCTACCTCTACCTAAGTCATACACACCCTTCCCTCTGTGTTTATGTCTCTTTTCTGAAACCACCAGTCATGTGGAATTAAAAGCCTCACTACCCCAGTATAACTTTATTTTAACTAATTACGTCTGTGTTGACCTTATTTTCAACTAAGGTCTTTTTTTTTTTTTTTTTTTTGGAGACAGGGTCTTGCTTTGTAGTTTGGTCTGGTCCTGAGCTCACTGTATAGCCCAGGCAAGCCTCAAACTCAGCAGTCCTCCTGCCTCTGCCTCCTGAGTGCTAGGACTACAGGTGTGAGCCACCACACCCAGCACTAAAGTCACTTTCTGAGCATACTTTTAACTCGTAATAGAAGATAAATTGGTTAAATGTTTATGTCCCTTTTCCTGAGATAGTTTATAATGTTATTCTAATACTATTATTAATTGCATTTTTTAAATACTCATAGTTGGACTTTTATAGCTTTTTATTTTTTCTGAGGCAGGGTCTCGCTTTGTAGGTCAGGCTGGCCCTGAGCTCAGTATGTAGCCCAGGCAAGCCTCGAACTCAGCAGTCCTCCTGTCTCTGCCTCCCAAGTGCTGGGATTACAGGTGTGAGCCACCATGCCCAGCACTATAGTATGTGGTATGTGGTATTGATTGCAGGTGGGTGTAAGTCACCATGCCCAACATTGTATGTGGTTACCGGGATTGAACTCAGGACCTTGCGCTTGCGAGGCAGGTGCCAGAAACACTGAGCTAAATCTCCGGCCCGGACTTTTATAGCTTTTTTATAATTTTAATATATACCAGTACTGGCTCTCAATTTCTTTTTTTTTTTTTTTGAGACAGTTTTGCTTTGTAATTCAGGCCATCCCTGAGTTCACTGTGTAGCCTAGGCAAGCCTTGAACTCACAGCAATCTACCTGCCTCTGCCTCCCAGCTGCTGGGGTTGCAAGCATGAGCTACCACACCCAGCATTGTGGTGTGTGGTACTGATTGCTGGTGGGCGTGAGTCACCACTCCCAGTATTATGGTATTGTTGTATGTGGTTACCAGATCTAACTGGGGACCTTGCATTTACTAGGCAAGCACTGGAACCACTGAGCTAAATCTCCGGCCCTCTCAATTTCTTTTTGGAAAAGATGATCACACAGCCAAAGACTTCAGATGCTGGAGATATTTTGACAGAGGAGGGTATTGAGGGGTTGTTTCAATTTTTGTTTGGTCAATACAGAGTTCTATTAACAGATTCCAGGAGTCATCAATAAAACGCAATAAATTTCTGTAAGTCCAGGCAGTACTTTCCCAGTTTTAATACTTTATATTTATCTTATATTTCCATGAAACAGTGTCACTCCCATATTTTAATACAAAAAAATAGACTTGTGGGCCAGAGATTTAGCTCAGTGGTTCCAGCGCCTGCCTCACAAGTGCAAGATCCTGAGTTCGATCCCAGTAACCACGTACAATGCTGGGCATGGTGACTCACGCCCACCAGCAATCAATACCACATACCACAGTGCTAGGCGTGAGGGTTCACACCTGTAAACCCAACACTCGGGAGGCAGAGGCAGGAGGATTGCGGAGTTCAAGGCGTGCCTGAGCTACATAGTGAGCTCAGGGCCAACCTGAACTACAAAGCGAGACCATGTCTCAAAAAAAAAAAAAAAATAGACGTTATTTTTACTCACGCAACTTACTTAGATGGAAATAAAGTATTGTTTTATTTTGGTGTTCATGAATCTTTAAATTTTTTCTTCTTGAGGTAGGTCAATTGATCCTCCAGCTTCCAGCCTTTGTAGTGACTGGGACTACATGCACAGTGTGATTCAAGTTAATAAATCTTAGGGCCCCTCATTGACTCAACCTCATGTTCAAAGAAGCTCTAAGAGATTCTAGTACTATGTTTACATGGTCATATGTTTTCAAAAAGTTGTTTTTTCTTGGAGTAGTTGAAAGTGTATAAATCTGAGGCCCTATCAAATCTAGATTCCTCTTTGGTTTGACCTCTAATTAGCTGTCACAGTTCAATTCCAACTCTGGCATTTACAAGGAATGTGACATGAAAAAGTGATTTAACCTTCCTCACCTTTCCTTTACCTTTGTACAAAGTGGTTGTAGCACTTGACATTTAATAGGTGTAAGTTTGGTATTTGACCCTTGTTTTCTTATGAAGCTGAAACAAAAATTTATTCAGGCTGTCCACAAAAGTATTTTGACTGCTGTTTCTATTTTGTTATTATTTGTTTGTTTTTCCTATATTAAGATCTGAACCCAGGGCCTTCACATAAGCTATATCCTCAGCCCTTTTTTATTTCTTTTTTTTTTTTTTCCTTATTTTGACACATGGCCTCACTAAGTCTCTACATTACCAAGGCTAGGCTAGAATTTGTAATCCTCTTGCTTCATTCAGCCTTCCATATAATAGGCATGGGCCACTATCCCCAGCTTCCCTGCTGTTTCTACTACATGGACTGACTCATAACTAAAAGCTATTTCTTAGCTTTCAGTTTCTTAGCTTTAAATTTCAGATTTTGAATTTTGTTTCACCTAAAGTACTTGTTCTAGAGGTTCAGTTGTGAAGGAGTAAAAGAAAAGAAGGAAACATTTATGCAGCAGACATTTCTTTCATTTCTAAGTGAATACACACAGGAAAAATTACATTTACAGTAAGAAGATACTTTGGTGACATAAAAAGGAAAGTGATCAACTCTTAAATTTTTAAACATTTAAATAGTAACCGTATTTTTGATCACCAAAACATCTTTTTGATCAAGGTGGTCAGAGAAGGATTTAACCAAAGACAATATTCTTGAGCTATGATGTGAAATTGAGGAGTTTGTCATATAAGCAAAGTTAAAGGATAGTGCTGAAGAGGTAATTCGGATATTGTTTTAAAATTTCTCTGCTACAAAAGGAGCTTGGGCTTAAGCTAACAAAGACATCCTGAAAGATTTTATAGAAGACTTTAAAATAATGGAAATATGACTAAGAGATAGGGTACTTGGCTAGCACACACAAGACAGGGTGTGATCTCTGGAGCCATAAAAGTAAGGAAAATATTGAGATCCCCTTGGTAGAAGCATGGAAAGTACATTACTCAGATTGAGTCTGAAAACATGAAACCATGCTGGAAGGCATCATCTAGACCAGTAGTAGTGAACCTATGGCTTATATGCTGCAGCAGGCTGTTTGATATCATTGAAAGCTCTAAAAGGTTCTCGAATAAGAAATGCACTTAGCTGAGCACATTGTGGTCCTAAATAAATCAGAATTCATTAAGGAAGGGAGGATTGATACTGAATTAGAAACCAGCAATTTGCCAAGTAGATGATGATGTAGTTAAATACCTAGTTCCATTAATTTGGAAATGTTTTCTCTCTCTCCTGCAGTGAAACAAGTGTATTTAAAACCTTTGTGGGCTGGGGATTTAGCTCAGTGGTTCTGATGCCTGCCTCAAAAGCATAAGGTCATGAGTTCAATACCAAGCAACAAAAAATAAAGTCCTCAAGTGTTTTGATATCAATCTTTGTTACAAGTTAGTTTATAAGTCACCCAGTATTTTTCTAAAGCACATCAACTTTCCTAAAGTTCAGATACAGAGATTGCCTTGTAATACCCCACAGCAATTTTTTTTTTTTTTTGAGACAGGGTCTCACTTTGTAGTTCAGGCTGGCCCTGATCTCACTATGTAGTCCAGGCAAGCCTCGAACTCAGTGATCCTCCTGTCTCTACCTCTGGAGTGCTGGGATTACAGGTGTGAGCCACTATGCTTGGCATTGTGGTATGTGGTACTGATTGCTGATGGGTGTGAGTCATCATGCAGGGTATTGTTGTATATGGTTACTGGGTATCAAACTAGGGACCCTGTGCTTGCTAGGCAGGCACCGGAACCACTGAGCTAAATCTCTGGCCCTCCCAC
The DNA here is from genome assembly GCA_004025085.1 of Thryonomys swinderianus. NCBI lineage: Eukaryota > Metazoa > Chordata > Mammalia > Rodentia > Thryonomyidae > Thryonomys > Thryonomys swinderianus. The sequence continues at coordinate 24,299 of PVIC010021968.1, forward strand.
TACAAATTCTGTAACAAAATATCACCTGAAAATAATAAGGTAGTTATTTGTAAATTTGTTTTAGCCATATAATCATAATTTCAACAATAAAACTTGCTTTAAAAAGCCTTTGTATAAGACCTGCTTCAATGGTATGTCTATTTCTGTTCGTCACTTGATCTACTTCCATTTAGAGACATCTAAGAGACATGTGATTTTGAATTAATAATACGAGGAATAATTAGTAAATCCAGTGTTCTAATTTGACAGACTTCAAAAGATATAAAGTAACTTCCTTTTTTGAGGAATAATTTTAAGGAAGTTTTAAAAGTAATCACACTTAGTGTTTTCTTTTTTCTTTTTCTGTTTGTATGTATTTATTATGGTGCTTATGATCAAATCCAGGGCCTTATGCATGGTAGGCAATGCTATACTACTGAAATATAACTCCAGCCTATCTCCATTTTTTTAAATGTGTATATCTGGAATTAAATAACATCTACCACTAGAACATAAATGCCACAAGGACAGAACCTTACATAGCTTAGTATATGCAATTATAAATAATTCTCACATGTCTAGTCCTCTTCATTATGTCTTTTTCATTGTATGACATTCATTCTGTCTAGTTTTTTATCAAGTAACCCCATGAGTCATCTCTGATTCCCCTCATTCCCCCTTTTTCTTCTCCCTTAAGTATCATTGAGTCCCGAATTTGCTACCACTCTAACTGCTGTGAATATCACGCATCCTGATCACTTCTGTCAGCAGTCACCTCCCTCCTAACTAGTTTTTACAGCCCTTCAATTCTTTCTCCACCTTGCAGCCTGTGTGTGTGTGTGTGCGCGCGCGCGTGTGCGTGCATGCATGCGTGGGTGTGGGTGGGTGTGTGTGTGTGTGAGAGAGAGAGACAAGGTCCCTGTAGATGAGGCTGGCCTCAAACCTTGGTTTTCCTCCATCAGTCAAGTGCTGGAATTACAGGTGTATGCCTTTAAAAAATAACTTTAAAAAATAAGATTCTAGCTGAGTGTGATGGCACCCATCTATAATCCCAGATACTGGGAAATATGAAGCAGGAGGCTCAAAATTCATGGCCAACTAGGCAATTTTAGCAAGACCTGTCTCAAAATTAAAATAAGAAAAAGGTCTCAGCGCTGGAGACCTTGCCTAACAGACCAGATTGAGTTCAGTATTAAGTTGGGTGCATGCGCGTGCACACATGTACACATTAACATTTCTTCATGAGATCTAGTTTGATACTGTCATGTAATTATTCTTCTATCTACTATACTCCTATTGTCCTCTTTACTTTCCTTGAATAGAATGACCAATCTGTTCTCACCTTAAAGCTATCACATTTCCCATTTTCTCCCCCTTATAAAGGAGTTTTTTCAGTGGCATGTTGGAATCAGCTAAGGACAGTAAAAGACTGCTACATTTTTACATTTTCAGTAATCTTTCTTTGCTGGTTGTTAAAACTATTAGCGATTTAAAATCCACAGTAGAAATTAGCAAATGCTAGCTAGATATTGTGAAATAGGAATAGGCATAGTGAGACTGACATTGAACTCACTATGTACCAGAGGGAGTTCTTAAGCTCAAAGAAATCCTCCTGCCTCAGCCTTATAGGTGCTGGGATTACAGGTTTATGCCACAATGCTTGATGTGACTTTTTAAAAATCAATTGTTCTTTACTCTGAATTGTTACAATAAGTACTTACCATTTTTCAGCAGTTTCTTCAAGCAATTAGTATGTTTTCCTAACATTCTTGAAGAAGGAATCTAAACTGTCTGTCTCAATTCTGTATCACTCCTCTATATCTGGCATCTGTTTCCTTCATTAAACTAAAAGTACCTTTGCCTACGTAATTCTAAAATCCAGTGAATACTGTGTTGACCCTCAAGGAGCTTAAAAATTTAAAAAGGAGACAGTTATGTGTTGTGCTATATTATAATGAAGGATAAGCTGTTATCTACGAACCCAATAGGCAATCCTAATCTAATGGTGTTCAGAAAAAAGGTTAATGGAGAAAAACATTGAGGTTTAGATCTGAAAGGTGAGTAGCAGCTAGTTGGGCAGAGAGGTATACTGATAAAATGTTTAATAGTTCATCTTCTTTTTCTTTGTAAGGTGGGATCTTACTGTGTAGTTGAGACTGGCCTTGAACTGATGGCAGTCCTACCTTGGCCTCCCAAGTAGTTGGAACTATAATGGCATATTACCATACTTGGCTTATTTATATTTCTTTCACTGACTTTAAACTTAAGCATCTTTTCATAAATTTATTGGCTATTTATTACATGCCTGTAATTGTAGCCTTTGACAGCTTTAAGTCAGTTGTTAGTTTTTCTTAAGCTGTTTTTAGCCATTGGAAATGTCACATCATCCTCTTTATAATATTCATTGCAGTTTTTTAAGTCGCTCTATGGTTCTTATTACTCATGATGGGCATTGTGTTTTCTGGCTGCCCAGAAGTTTTTGAACATCCACATGTCTTGGGAGTCATTTGTAAACTTTTGTTTCTTTTGTTTTAAGTGGAAGTAGAATGCTGTAATTTGCAGCCTAGGGAGACTTGCAACAGTAGTGACATTGGTTAGAAAAGGACAATAATAGTGCCTATGGCGATAGCACCCTAAATGCACTTGATCCTAGAAGTCAAGTAACATTGGACCTAATTAGTTTTTTGTTTAAGAAGAAAGTGATAATGACCTCCTATTTTTTGATGGACTATAGAGGGGTGGCAGTTTCCCCACCAGGGCAGTTCTCCATACTTTTATGTTTCATTCCCACAGTTCAGTTTTGAGCCTGATGTTCTCTTCTGGAAAATTTTATACTGCCTGATATGCTTTTAATAAACTTTCCATTTGCCTTTTCAACCAGTCAACTGTTATTACTTGGAACTAAAACTCTTAACTGCTACATTGGTTTTGCCATATAGAAAGTTTTCATTTTTAGCAAGTCAGATCTATCACTGCTCTGTTCCTGTTGGGAAAAAGTAAATTGATGATTACTTTCAGGCCTAGTATACAAATGATTATTATGGTGATTGATTCAGAAAACAGGTGGAAGTTTTCAAGAAAATAATGCACTTTTACTGTAAATTATTTTTTTCCTCTTATTAAATTAAGTCCCCAAAACCTTACTTAGTGTTCACACTTTGGGTTCTAATTTAAATGTAATAAAGTTTCATTTATTTATAAAACAATTATTAGACATTTTACCAATATGCAGTTGTCTTTTGAAATTTAAGTGAGATTTTATTAAAGATACTTTAAAAGTTGATTTTTAATATTATTTATAATAACCTATCTAAATGTTTTCCTCCAATTTGTATTTTAGGCTTTTTTCAAAGATCCAAATGTTATTTCAAATTTACAGTGGCTTTCAGATTCTTCTGGACAGTGGATGACATTAGGTAAATAAAATTTATTTTCATAATTTCAGATGACTATTTTGCTATTATAATAAAACTTTGCCCCAGAAATTTTCTTTAGTAAAGTACTAATTGTGGCTGGGTACAGCAGTGCCTATTGTCTCAGCAATTTGTAAGGCTAAGGAGAAGGAAAGTAGCTTGAGATCAGCCTAGGCGACATAGTGAGATTGTGTTTCAAAAAATAAAAAGGGGGCCGGAGGGTTAGCTCAGTGGTTCCGGCGCCTGCCTCGCAAGCGCAAGGTCCTGAGTTCGATCCCCGGTAACCACATATAATGCTGGGTGTGGAGACACGCCCACCAACAATCAACACGGCATACCACAATGCCGGACGTGGTGGCTCACGCCTGTAATCCCAGCACTCGGGAGGCAGAGACAGGAGGATTGCTG
>PVIC010021969.1:0-28092 GCA_004025085.1 Thryonomys swinderianus
GCCTGTAATCCCAGCACTCGGGAGGCAGAGACGGGAGGATTGCTGAGTTCGCGGCGGCTTGCCTGGGCACCATAGTGAGCTCAGGGCCAGCCTGAACTACAGAGCGAGACCCTGTCTCCAAAAAGCAAAAAAAAAAAAATAATAATAATAATAAAAATAAATAAATAAATAAATAAATAAAGTTAAAATTCTAAAACTAGAACTATCATGTGCCCCAGCTCTAATTCTCCATGGTGTACACTGAAAAATACTGAAGTCAGTGTACTTTAAGGACACCTGGTTATCCATTATGGCACAACTCATAATAGCCAACATGTGGAGCAAGTCTAAGTACCTATTGGTAGATGAAGAAAGAAAATATGGCATGTATATACAACAGAGTATTATTTAGCCATAAAGAAGAAACAAATTATGTTATTTGCAGGAAAATGGATAGCACTGATGATCGTGATAAATTAAACAAGCCAGAATGAGAAAGACAAATACCACATGTTTTCCTTAACATGGAGAATCTAAAAAAAGAAATGAAAGTAAAAGGGAGACTAGAATTAGAAAGGCAGAAGGGTGTTTTCTGAGGTGGTGGAAGGAGTATGAGGGGGTAACAGCAGAGAGATAGATATCATTGATTAAATATATCTGTAAATCCATATTTTATAAAAGTAGTAGGTACCATATGTATAATATTTTCTTTGGTAGTTGTTCCCAGGATTGAACTCAGGACCTTGCGTTTGCCAGGAAGGTGTGGCACTGCTGAGCTACATCTCTGGCCCAGTAAAAAATATATTTTTAAATTGAGAGGAATCATTTAATGGATGGTTACCCTACTACGGTGCCCATTAAGATTAAATTCATGAATTAATTAAATTCATCATTAAGACAAAGTCATTTCTCCACGCATGGGTCTTACATAAGGAATTCAATAGCAAAAATATTATGCTTTTGCATATGCACATGGGAAAAATATTGTTGTTCCTTTATTCTCCTTTTCCCAATTGGCCAGTGTGAAGATTTGGAAGCTTAGTTTAAAGTGCATCATCATTTTGACGTGGGAGATTAAATCACATGACTCTAGGCCTCCCTGGAAAAGATTCGTGGCAGAAAGCCCTGTCTTTTCACCTGTGCAGTATTTACAGACCAAAATAAAAGGCAGGTGGGCAGTTTATTTGGCTCTTTCAATGGTTCGTTGTAGTCAAACCTTTCTCCAGGTGTTTTCACTTCTCTCTCTCCTGGCAGATGAATAGATGCAATGGCCCTTTAAGAAACCAGAGCGAGGCACACACGCAGGTGACGCAGGTGATACAGGCGACGCCAATCATACATTGCTAAATGCTACTTCCTACTAAATGCTACTTGCCCTCACGCCTAATCACACCCCGCCACGAGCACTGCTCCCGCCCTCTCATCCAATCACTTCCAAAGCCGCCCTATATAAATGCCTGTAGCTTCCATAATAGGTTATTCCATAGTAGGTTCTCAACTGACACGGAGTCTGGGAGTTGTGATTGTGGGTCCCCGCTCACCCTCCCGAGGTCCCGACAGCGACGGAAATGGTACAGTAAGCGGCTCGGCCGGGTGACACTTCTTATTTAGCAACGCAATACCCGCTTCAGAGCTTTCACCCTCCCTGTGTAGGTTGCGATGGGCTTCTGTTTGCCACGAATCCTAAATGAGCCAGTGTGTGGCTGGTCATGTTTGGCTGTTGCTTAGTTTGGTTAAATATTTGCATTTTATGTTTAGTTTCTTATTAAATGCTGATTCAGAAACTCCATCATCTAATATCCCATTTCTAAATTATACAGTTTATTTAATTTTTGCCAATACTGGAATGTTCATGTGTTCCTGCGTGTGCGTGTATAGCACTAGTTTTATGGAGCTCTGGGTGTGTTGAACATAAACACGACAGGGGTTCATTCTCCATTCACAGAGATCTGACTTTGCTTTGCCTCATTTCTATGATCCATGAGAGCGTGCGGACTGCTCTGTGTCACATCTCCAGAGGGTGTTTAGCTGCATGGTTATTCAGGAAGGTATTGTAAGGGCTTAGGCCAATCCTGAGTGTGTTAAAAAAAATGCTGCTGGGTTTTCTGAAGACAGGTACTTGAACTGTTATTTTGTTTTAAATAAACGCAAGACTAAAAAATTCCAAAACAAATTCAAAACAGACCTTTCTATGTCTAGGAGGTAACATCTTTCAATTAAGATTGTTTTTCCCCTTGCAAAATGCTTTTTCCTGAGCACGACAAGTATCTAAGAGGGAGACAAGTATTGGTCTCCCTCTTACATAAAGAAGGGCAATATCGTGTCCTGAGCAAAATGAAGGCAGTTTTAGGAATATGGAGTCATTTAGGACCCGGATGTTAAGGCTCGACATGCTGGAGTTTGGGCATTTCAGAACTTGAAATCATTTGCTGTGAAATATTGTCCTGCACATAGAAGCTGTGCCTATGAAAGGGAGCATCCTAATGATGGCAGAAACATCTTTCACTAATCCGGAGAAGCTCCCTGCCCGTGAAATGACTATGACACCAGCTAGGATTTCAATACAGCATGGCGGCACTGTGGGTCCTGTGGGTAAAGCGCGCTTCTCTCAGAATTAATCAAGTATTTCTAAGATCAGGACCAGATTGAGAAGCTTCTAGGCATATCCACTGCCATAGCCAGGGAGGATACTGAATTCTTGCTGGACCTTCTGTTGAGAGCACTCGTTCCCAAATTCACCCGGCTCACCACGGACAGAGAGCTTCTCCTGTTGCCCAAGTGTCTTTAGTTGTGCTGTCATGGCTGCCTTGATGTTCTGAAACAATTCCAAACATTTCCCTTTCTCGGTCATCGTGCCTTGGGGGAAGAACCAGTAGTCACACAGTGCCAGATCTGGTAAGGTGGATGCGGACACACCGCCATGTTACCTGGTACTTGGCAGTAGCATTCACCGCTCTGATGACCACCCCTTCTAACGCCTCTCATGAAACAGGACTTCCAGAGCGTCTTCAGGAAATGGCAAGAAAGGTGGGATAAGCGTGCTCAAAGCAAGGGTGAGAATTCTGAGGGGAACTAATGGCAATACATCTTGTACTGTAAGGAATTTATTTTTACAATTTTTCTTAGTCCATGTCTGCAGTCCATAATGTTTCCATTCATTGTGTGGCATTGGTACATGCTCATAATACATCTTCATTCCTTTTTCCTCCTTTCCCCCCTTCCTTCCCCGACCCCCATGGTTCCATTCCCATTTGACAAAGATGTAGCTCCCTCCCTATTATCTGTGTTTTATTTTGCCCTTTATTTATATTTTGGGTTTCTTATGTAAGAGAAACCATGTGATACTTGAGCTCATGTGTCTGATTTATTTTACTTAACATTATGGTCAAAGGTGCATTCATTTTCCTACAAATGCCTCAAGTTTCACAACATAAGTATTCACTGCCTGTTTTGCTTGGCTCTTGGATAAGGAATGTGTATCTGTGTGTGGCCCTTGGGTAGGAGGCCTGGCCTGGCCTGTGAGGCACTGGTGTCATGGGGAGCATCGTGATTTCCTTCCGAGGAATCCCACATTCTGCTCCAAGCGCGCTGTCCTCTCATGCTGTCCACCCCAAGGGTCGGGATGGGGGCAGCTTTGGAGGCCTTGTGAAGTGTAAGTCTGGCTTCCCGAGCCCCCCCCCCCAGCCACAGTGGGATGATGGCCTCCTGCTTGCCCTGCCCCTGCCTCATGGGGCTTCCTCAGACATTTCATTTCTCCTCCCAGCAGGCCCAGGGTGTGCTCTGCAGGAAGCCATCTTTTTCCCTTGCTGCTTTATCCTGGCTTCAGTTCTATTTTCTGAGGCCAGAGGTGGAGGTGATCTCAAGAATTGGCATAATCTCACAAAAAGTGCCTGCTCACTCTCCTTCCTTGGCAGTAGATTTTTCTCTTTAGGTTTCTTTCTTTCTTTCTTTCTTTCTTTCTTTCTTTCTTTCTTTCTTTCTTTCTTTCTTTCTTTCTTTCTTTCTTTCTTTCTTTCTTTCTTTCTTCTTTATTTTATGTACACTTTGTGGTAAATCTAGAATTCTTTGGTAAACACTAGCACCCACTTAATCTGTGGTTCAAATTGCTCCTTTTATATACACTCTCTGAGCACTTCTGTTTCTTTGCGTCTTTGTGCTGTTGTTTCATTTTGTTGTTTGTAGAGTTCTTGGGAGGCTCCCTGGAGCCTGGTCCTATAGCACTGATCTTTGTCAGTGTTTGCCTTTTACACAGAAAGAACTTCAAGTGGTCGGTTGACTGAAGCGTATACGCAAAGCAGTTGCTAGTGCTGCCTAAGTGACGACTGATATATTTTCCCTTCGCTAATTTTACAGGCACATTTTCAGATCGACAGTGTTAATATTCTGTCTGCTCCTTTCTTTCGCTGTGTGGAGCGGTGGTGCAGCTGTGCGCGGTGCGGCCTGTGCGGGGACCACGGCCCTGCTCCGCGTCCGCGCCCTCCCGCGCTCTCCGGCCGCGCGGGCTCCAGGACAGCGCTGCACGGGCCGGGAGGAGCGCAGGGCCGCGGCGAGCCAGTCTGCTGGGGGACAGAGGAAGCACCTGTGAACTGTGGAATGACTTCAGAACTAAAAACAAAGCACAAATGACTGTCACTTGATTTTTCAAAAAAAAAAAAAAAATCCCCGTGCGAGCGAAGTTGCTGTCGTTGGATGGGTGAGCTGGGCAGCTGGACTCAGAGTATGGGGGACACTTCCGCGGAGCTCCCGGGGGGGCGCTGATGAGAAGCTCTGGGGCGCCACGTTCGGGCATCACTGGGGTCGTGGAGTGCAGTGAGGAGCAATTCCGGCCTGTCCCCTCTCTTAGCAGACAGGGCTTCTCATTTCGGGGGGGGGGCCTTGCTCGAGGTCACAAGGCGTGTCTGTGGCACGGTCCCTGGCACCCACGTGGCTGCTCTTCGTGTCTTCCTGTGCCGCTGCCCCCGCCTGTGCGCAGAGAACTCTGCATGCCCCGAACAAGCAGCAGCGGCTGCCCCCTGGGCCCATTTGGCTTGTGAAGCCCAAGCGTCCATGCTTTCGCACAGGGCCGGTGCTTGTATGTGTGGGCGGAGCCCTGGGGAGAGAGACTAGTCAAGGAGTAAAATGAGCAGGTTGCTGAGCTTCTGCACTGTGCACTTCGGCCTCCCGCAGAAGGCTTTTGTGGCCCGGCTCAGACACCAGTGGTTTGGCCTGGATCCCCCTGTGCACTGAGCTGCTGGCTGTGGGGCTCAGCAGGCTTTGCCCCAGGAGCGCGTCTTCTCAGAGGAGAGACTGCCACTCACTGTGATGAGCAGCAAGACACTGTTCATTGTTAATTAATTATTAGTTGTCAACTCCAAGCTTTGCGGAGCTGAGAAGATTCAGGCAGGTTTTTGAAATCCTCCTTTAAACACAACACAACAGCGTTGTTTAGTAAACGGAACTCCCTCCTTCTCAAAGTCTGCGTGCGCAGCCGCTCAGGCTCGTCTCTGCTGGCAGCAAAGGGTGTGAGGACATGTCACACTGCAGTGCCCTTACCTATGCTTCCCCTCTGCATGGGGCAAGGGACAAGAGAAGTTTGCTGTACAGATACGAATTTCTGAAGTATTCAAAAAGTTATTTTATGTTTGCTAAAAAAGATGATCCACACAAAGACGCTTGGGGCCTAGCAGTAACTTCCAACATGGAGGGTTGACTGCTAGAAGTTAGAGAAATGCAGCATTTTTTGAAAGAAGGCTTTGCTGCCTTCTTTGAAAATTTGAAAGTCATGGTGAATGCTCTTGTGCAGCTGAATACTTGCCTGCCATGCTTTTACCTTCAGGGTGCAGTGCTTGGTTCATGGACTCAAGTTTGTGTGTGTGTGTGTGTGTGTGTGTGGGGTGAAATGGCTGTGGTCATGTTTGTTACCCTACGCCACTTTGGCAAACAAACACAGAATGTTGCCAAGTGCTTCTCTGCAAAGGAAATTGTTCTCAAACAAAACCATTTGTGAACCAAGGTGTCACAGCACATATTTACTTCATTTGACATTTTCTAAGTTTTTGTTAGAGAAAACATGGGGAGCAACTGCCTATTTATTCGCTGACTTCCAAACTTGTGTGAATGTTTGCTACTAGTAAGATGTTAGTGTCTCAGTAAAATTTAGCATGGAGCCATGCTGGTGATGAATTCCTCTGGGCTGTCGTCTGGGAGATCTGAAACTAAGGCCAAACACCATTAGCTTCTTCTCTCTGTTATTTCCTAGGAAGACTGGGAGTATCATGACCATTTCTTGGCCATCAGCACTTTGGGTAAATTATGTCCCTGGCTGGTTGATTAGAGGAAGCCCACATGCTAAAATTATTAATGTTTCTAAGACAGAAGAACCATCAGTATTGGGTCTTTTCTCTGGGAAATAGAAAACTCCAGAGCCTTGCAGTTCCAAGTGTGGTATAAAGATCAAAGAATCAGCATGTTTTGGGAGTTTTCAGATATGTAAAATCTTAGGCCCAGCCCAGGCAGAGTCAGAGTCATCACGGTTCTGTTGATTAGTACTGGGCTTGAGAAATTTGGTTTAGACTTGTTTTAATATTCTGTATTCATCACTTATTTAATGGTGTAACTTTGAGTATGTTAATTAATTGCTCTGAGCCTCACCTGTGAAATTGAAGTGGGGGGTAATAATCATACCTGCCCAGTGGGGTTTAGGTGATGATTACATGATTAATTACATGTAAAGCACTGAGCATGAAACCTGATACAATGGATCTTCAAGTTATGACTGGGCTGATATACAAACACCTTGAGTTAATTAGGTTAATGGAAGATTCATCAGCGTCTTTTACCCATAGCATGTACCCAGGTAAATAGCCAGATCTCATCGGTACTGACTTGCAACCAACTTGAGTTACAACCAACTTGCTCTCAAGAACCAATCGAGTTTGTAAGTCAAGAGTCCACTGTACACATAATGAGTCCTGAGCAGGTGAGTGGTGTCCAGAGGTGTGGTTTAGGAATTGACTAGGTGGGGTAGGAGCCAGCACTGGATTTCAGGAACAGACTGACTTAGGAAGGGCTTGATCTTGCCAGCAGAGGAGAAAGTGGAGGAACTTCTTTTTTGACCAAAGGCAAATGAGAGGGAGTTTAACAGCATTGGCTACAGTTCTGAAAGAAAATACTCTTGACTCCTCCACTCACTGGACCCAGGCAAAAGAGAAAAACAGCAGAGAACAGGCTGCACAGTTAGTACAGCAAGCCTTGGCCTCAGTGAGCAAATGACACCTTGTATTGTTCCTTTCAGGCTAGGCCCAGTGAGACCCCAAGTCTTCAGCCAGTCTGGAGGATGGTCCGGTCCTGGTCTCCTTTGCCCATGAGTTGGTGTCAGCTAAATCATCCCCTCCTTGCTAGTTGTGCTTTAGACTGTGCAATCTCATCACATTCCATCTACTCCATTAAGCGCTGGTATACACAAATCCGCCGCATGACAAACTGGTTCACTGCCCATCTTGGTCCATCTTCCATGTGTCCTGAGAATACTGAAATCATCAAGAGGTGTTCACTGACCCTGGGAACTCCTAACCTGCCAGTGATATAATGTGTAGCAGGCACAGGTGAAATACTTCACTGTAGTGTTTCCTGTTCTGTGGCAGAGTATGGAGCAATACTGCATAAACAGAGAAGAGTTGCTAATTCCATGCTGGTAGGAACATGGCTGCTATGTACAGTCATACAGATCATATATTACACATGGCTGAGATGTTTAAGTGGAATTTATTCATATTGTAGGAATAAAACCAAAAATATTAGCATAGTTTTACCAATAAAAGGGCATTTTAGAGGAAGGAGTTAACGTTACTTACACAGTGCTCATTAAGTCACTGTATGGATTAGCAGGTAGCCTCAGACAGGCAAATTATTAGGGCTATGGCATTGCCTCTAGAGAGTGCAGGGGTCACAGGAGTTGGGGGACCAGGCAAAACACACAGAAGGACTATGAAGCCACAATGTTGTGGCTGGTAAATAAAGAGTGTCTGAGTGTGGCTGTTGTGGAGCGCACAGGAGCCCTGTGGTCAGGAAACATGGTTCAGAGTTAGCTCATAAAGGGCCTGGAATGTTGTGCTGAGAGTTTGGGTTTTCTCACAAAGGTGTTTGGAAGCCATAATAGGTTTTGTATTAATCTTGTTTTTAAAGGGCAACATTTTATAACTTTTAAGTAATGCTTGTAGAGTCATTTAAGGTGAAAAAGTTTGTAAGTCAGTGTTGTTACAAGGAGCACACATTTTTAAAAAATGAGGGCAAGACTCTCAAACTCAAAAGACTATATGGGTAGATAGTGAGTAAAGAGGGAGTGACTGAGATCTATTTAAAAGAATAGAGAGTGATCTGTCCTAGACAAGGGACAACCATACCCATCCCTGGCTTACTGTTGCAAGGAGGGGCTGTAGGCTAAGTGTGATCAGCTCTCTCAGGTCTTCATGTGAAAATGCAAATTTGCATGTTTTTGTATAAATCTCCTAAATTCTAAATGTTGGTGAGCAATTCAGATTTTAAAGATGCTGTACACATCATATAACATAGGCAGACTGCAATCAACCAATATAGATTGGAGTCATCCAGTGGCCATCACTCTGATAATGAATGATAGAATTTTCTTCTAGGAACCTCAGATGAAGGGATGATGAAATCTAAAGCAATCTTTGAGCTTCGTTGCAGGTAGGACAAAGAGGGACACCAATTTTGTTTCTGGTCAAGACAGGGAATAAATGCAGGCCAAACGAAGTGGGCAGTAAGTAGTCTCTTGTAGATAAGGAAAAATGAACTGAACTCAAATGGCTCATGAGTAGGGCTCACACTAATCATTTTGGGCCAAATTCTTCCCTAAGAATGTTTCCTCAGTGATCCTTCAGTGGGTTGTAGCAGATTCTTAGCCAGTCAGGGACTGAATAACCCAGCTTCAGAAATTAGGTTCAGGGTAAACAGTGGGCCAGGAGTTTTCTACCACACAAATTTTCTGAGCCTTGCCACTTATATATGGCCAGAGGGGAATTAAGTGCCACATCCTAAGGGCTTCTACAAATCCTGGATTCTGCATGAGCTTTGCATGTGTCTAGTCTTGTGACTGTCCCACTCTCAGCCCAGTCTTGAGGAGCACCTCCTGAGTGGACCATGTTGGTATGTGACTGTTCTCCATTATAGCTGACTGGATTAGACAGGCACTTCCCTGGGCAGCTACTTTGCAAATTGATATGCAAGCCTCAATATGGTTGCTTGTCTCTCTTGCTCTCCTTTCTTGAATCTCTCTTCTATCCCATGATTCCCTTCAATACTATCGTGTTCTGCCCTGGCCCTTTGGGAACTGTTGTTTCATTCTGGGGTGTAGACATTATCCAAAATGGGATGAGGTTCCTTCTATAAGAGTTTAGAAAATGACTGATGTCAAGCGAGTTGGGCCTGAATCAACATGTTGTAAGGCTTTAGAATGCATGTGCACTTTTTGTGCACCTTCATGCTCACAGAGAATTCACAAGGGAGTGTGCATACACTCATGGGTGATGACATTTGAATCCCCGGTTAATATTGTTTCTGGGAATTTTTGCTTTTTTCTGGATTTGGACTTTTAAGCTTTCCTTGACCTTTTGATCTAAAACATTACTTTAGGAAATTATTTGGGGTGTTGGGGGGGAGAGATTGAATTTGGTTTCTGCCATTTCCAAAGCAAACTTCTTAGGTAAGGGAAGTGGCCAAGAATATATTTTGTATCTTTTGAAAAATACCAGAAGAATGAATCATATAACTACCTACATCTCTAAAACTCAAAGGATATCTACACAGCGCAGTAACTGAGTCAGAGTAAAAGGACTCTAGGAATCATTTTCTTATTCATTAAGTGAAAGGGTTATATGCACTGGCAGAATGTGCAAAAGGGGATCAGACCTGGGAAACCCAGGTTTCTTGCAATGATGAGTGACAATTCTTACAGTGGCTCTTTATAGTATCTTAAGAAAAAGGGAAACGCGATGTTTGAAACTCAGCTCTGGCACTTCTAGTCACATGACCCCTCTGTAAAACCCCTTCTGCCTCTGAACCTCAGTTTCCTAATCTATCAAATGAATGGTAATAGCATCAGGCTCTGAGGAGCACTTTGCAGCTTAAATGAAGTCACATATGTTAAATCACCCAACATCATGCCCTACTCTGTAGAAACTTAATGAATATTGATTTTCTTCCATACATTACTTCCTTGATTGAATACAATAAGAGAGCCCATACTGATGCTTCTTAAAGAGTACTTGATGGAGCTATTTATCCATGGGGTCTAACTTCAAAACTTAATCAACTATTAGCCAGCTCTTCTTTCAGCTGTCCTGTTTGTAATCATCCTCTCCTTCCCTGATATATTTGCTATACCTCATAACAAAGATAAATTTCTGGTCATGCATGAATTCCTTTTAGACTGAAGAAAGAGCATGACATTGGAGTTATTTTTTACATTGTAGACTTGCCTTTCTTTGCTAGAGCCAACTTGAAAAGACGGCCTTAGTGATGAAGACATTTGGAATTAACATCATGTGTACTCAAAGGTAGGACCAAGAGGCAAGCTATAGGAAACACTGCCTCTTCTCTCAAGGCGGGTTTCCTTGTTCAAGTGTCTACAAGATTTTCTCCTTCCCAGAGATAAAGGATAAAGCAAGAATAAAACCATCAGACATTTTTGTTGAACTATGTCATTGGAGTTTTGTAGTAGTTTTATTACCTGCATGTATTTAGATACGAGAATTCGGAGAAGGCTGGGTGTGAAATTCATTCCAAGGCTTCAGGGTAAGGAGCACTTGGAACTGGTTAGTTGGTGTGTCTCTCAGGAGAATTATCCAGCCTGAAGATTCTGCCTTTTTGTAGTGCTGCTCATGGAAGGGGGAGGTGGAGGAAGAGAGGGGCTCTGGAAAACGCCTTGCAAAGCACCGAGCGAGCTCTGCATTGCTTTCAACAACATGTTTCCATCTCCTTTTCTTTCTATTAAAACTACCTGCAAACCAAGTAGGCCACATAAAATGAAGGAAAAGGAAATGAAGCCCGTTAATCTCCCAAGACAGAAATTCCTTGTACGAAAGTCAAGCGACAGCTTTGAACTGTAGCCTTACCTTCTACACAGGAAAAGGCTTAGGTCTCAGAAACTGCAGGAGTCTTGGATCTGCTCCCTGCTAGGGGAGTTGCGGGGCTGCCCTAAAGGAGTTTGGCCCCAGCCAAATGGCACCTCGGTGAACACAAACCCCAAGTTCCAGTTGCCGAAGTAGCTATTGATTAAAGATCATGAGAAATGAGGACATGGCTGTGGATAAGATCAATGCCATGGACCTCGGAAGCGGGTCTCCTGTGAAGCTTCACAGGGACATCAAACAGCCCTTTGGAGAAGTACTGATCTCAGGTCTGAGCACTGCCTTGAGGAACAGCCGCTTGCTCTGGGTGTAGCTTTCCGTGACGGGTCTTCTGTGAACAGACAGGTGTGGAGAGGCAGTGCATGTGGGGGAAAGAGCAGTGCGCGGTGCTGACGTGTAATGAAGGAGAGTTGAAAACAACTTCTGCTCCTCAGCTTAACAGGGGATGAGTCCAGAATCTAGAGAAAGAAGAGCTTTCTTTGAATTCTGACTCAGCTGCCCACACACCCTGTGACCTGAGGCAAGTTGCTGAATCTCTGTGACTTTACTGCTCTTTTTTATTAAAGAAGAAGAAAATTCTGTGCAACTCAGATGAGTGTGATGAGGATTAAATGAGCTAATAATATCTGCTAAAGGGCCTAAAACAGTGTCTGGTGTATCATGAATGCTATATCGGTCATTTGCCAGCTAAATTCCTTTCTTACTGTATCAGCATATATTGATCAGATTTTAGTATGATGATTTAAATTGTAGTATCTTTTCTTTCTTTCTTTTGTTCTTTTTAGGACTGGGGATTGAACTCAGGCCCTTATGCATGCAAGGTAGGCGTGGCATCACTTGAGCTAAATTCCCAGCCCTTGTCATTTTTTCGTACTAAGTGTATTCTTGCCATATTGCAGCAATAGTCACTGTACTAGTCAGAGGCCTCCAGAGAGTCAGAACCAATGGGCTGGTGGGGGGGGGGCACAGAAAGATTTGGCTCATGCGACTATGAAGACTGAGAAGTCCAAGTCCCAGGATCTGCTCTCTGCAAGCTGCAGCCCAGCAGTCCTGGGAGAGCCAGTGGTGGAGGTGCAGTCCAGGCTTCACTGTGTGAGAGCCAGGGGCACCAAGACCTAGCCTGACTCCAAACTCCAAGTGCCGGGGTGCCAGTATTCTAGACAAGAATATGAGCGGCCTGTTGATGAGTGAACTCATACTTCCTTTCCCGCCATTCAGGCTGTGGCTGGATGGGATGTTGCCCTCCCACTTAGAAGAGGACCATTTGCTTTAATCAGTTCAGGGATTCCAATGCTCATCTGCTACAGAACCAGCCTCACAGACACACCCAGAAATAAAGTTTTACCAGATAGTTGGGAATCCTCTAGGTCATAGAGGTTGACACCTAAACTAATCATCACAAATCCACTCCTCATAAACTTGGCATGCACACAGTGTCCTTAAACTGTGCTCAATCCCCAAATAAGGCCATAACAAGGTTATAGTTTCTACTAATTTGTACAACTGAAAATACACGAGTCCCTTCTGCAGAAGAGCAGGTAAAACCTTTGAGTGGTGTTTTTTCTCCTGATATCCTTTAACTTAGATGCTATGATATAAAATAAACACTGCTTAAATGCTCATGCAAAGTCAATACTTTTATGTTACACGATAGAGAAGTAAGAGAGGGAAAAATGTACTCAATATATACATTGAAGCATATAAATGCATTCCTAATAAAGCAAGGACCAAATACACATAATGAGTAGAGCCTTCAGTTTTACCACTGGTTATCTGGTGATACCTGGTGGTTATAACTGTCTTTTCCACTATCCATTCTGTACTCCCTTTGTCTCTAGCATGCACCTTAGTAAGTTGTGTTTCTTTAACTGGTGGGGTAACCCACACCCTCATTCCTGAACGCCCTCAGACATTCATAGTCCTGCCTGGATTGGATTGCTGTGATTTTTGACTGATATTCATCACAAGACATGGTAATGCTGAAGTACCCTAAGAGATCTCCTGTTTTCCAGGCCTAGTCTTCCTGGTGAGGTTGTAGTCCATTTCCCCTTAATATTCTGAATCAGTCGCACCCACCAAGACTGTCACTCCCTTCTTGCCCTGTTGGTTCAGAGGCATAAGAAGCCTGAAGTGGCTTTGTGGTAGTCTTCAGGTTCAATTGAATAATTATTGTGCCTCTTGGCAGGCGTATTCTTTTCACTGGAATTAAAACCTTTAGAACAACAGAGCACAAAGTCTCAGAAACTGGAAGGAAAAATTTTTGTAGCAGATCACTAGGGGTAACAGTGAGTGGTGCAGTTTCCTTCAATTTCTGTACTCATGAATCCCGGTAATGGGAAAGACAAGGCCTTATACTGGGGGTTGATTCAGAGCATATACAGCCTGCTGGGGAACAGTACCTAGCACTGTGAAGTGTTACTATTTTATTGTCATTGTGACTGAGTCTTCCAAAGGCCACTCCACTAGTTCGTCAGTGGCACTCCAGAATGGTGGAAAATATGCTAAAACCTCCTCATTCCTGTTATGCTTATTTTGTTTTGAAATGAGTTTTTGCTTAGAAGCAATGTTGTGTGAAATAAGATGGGCATGGTAATACCAGTTGCTCTACTCCATGAGCGGAGCTTTCATAGAAACATTTCAGGAAGGGAAGGCAAATCCATATCTGGAGTCCTCTGTTCCAGCAAGGATGAAACACTGTTCTTTCTATGGCAGAAGCAGTCAATGCCATCAACCTGCCACCTAGTGCCTGGCTGATTTCCTTGGGGCATGGTGCCACGTCAGAACTCGGCAACACTGGAAGAGTCCAAACAGGACCTGGACTGGCCCTTGATGCTGGGGCAGCAGAAGGGCCTCAACTCTCTGGGGGCCTGGATTACTTGCTTTCAGGAGTGTCGGAAAGTCCAAAAGCCCCATCCCCCCTTCCCCAGGGCTTTATGTCATTGCTGTTTGGGTGGCTGGTGTTCTTGGAGTGCAAATGAGGTGTGAAGTAACTTATGATCTTTTTTGGCATAGTGCAAAGTTGTGCAAGGCTTAGGGAAATAGCTGCACAGAGCAAACCTTTCCCAAGTCAGTATTGGGGGAAAAATAACTCCATTAGAAGTGCTAAATGAGGATCATAATGAGATATCCAAAGTCTTGCCAAGTGAATTTAATCACTTTCTGATCCCAACAGCCACACAATTCAACTCTTTCTTAGCATAATTAAGCAAGTGACAATGAGGATACTATTCTAAGACATGGTAATGAGATGCTGAGGGGCCTGAATTCAGCTGGAGGGGAATTCCTATTAAATATTTATTAGATATGCAAGTTCTGTAATAGTTAGAAAAAATAGAAAAGGAAATTTAGTTAAGCGAGGTCCATTTCCTTTGAAACTAAACTATTCAAAGCAGAAGTTGCCAGGTCAGTACTTACAAGCATCTTCATCTTTCTGGCCTGAAGGCTCTGCGAGGAGTTGCAGTCATAAGACTTCTAGGTAACTAGGAGCCACAGAACAAAGAGGCTCAAGATTAGGGGATGATGGCTGAATAGTAAATAAGAAAGAAAAAGGATTTAGTGAGAGACAGTGAGGGGGGGGGAGAAAGAGTGTGAGTTCTGCAGTCACCAAATAGAATTTGAGTTCAAAAAATACTGAGATAGAGAAAGACACACATAGATGCACAGATACACACACACACATACACAGAGGAGAGGGAGGAAGGGAGGGAGGGAGAGACAGAGACAAAGACTTTAAGTGAATCACTTCACTTTTCTAAGCCTACAGTTTCATGCTCTGCAAACTGGATTTACTCATAACTACCTCACAGAATTATTCAAGGGAACTAAATATGATAAAGTCCATGAAAGTGCCTTAGGAACTAGAAAGCACTATACACACAAAAGGGCCTTGGGTCATTGACTCTTTTCATTGCTGCAAGGGGATTTCCTAGGGTGCCAGCTAGCTCAAACTGCCCTTCAAGTCCCTTCTCCAGTTACGCCACAGGGAAAGGATGAGGCAGATGAAGTCCTAGCACATTGCATTTTTCCTACCTAGCAAGGGGCACACTGAAAAGTGACACACATTTCTCTTCACTGAAGTTTAGGAGAAACTGGTGCGCCAAAAAAAAATGCAGCTTAAGGTCTGATTAGCAGGAAGGAGGGTCAGCCTGTGGTGGGTCTTCTTTGGGAAAGTTTTCAGTACTAATGAGCCTGACTTGTGTAAGAGACAGAGTGGGTGGAGCTTTGCTCAGGCCTTCAGGCAAGTCCAGAGGGGCCTGCAAGAGCACATATGCATAAATGTAAGCGTGTTGCAGAGGGGTATGTGGCACAGGTATGTGTCTCTGTGCTGACTGAGGGCTCCAGGAACTAGGAGACCCCTCCTTTTCTGAACTTTTCCTTCAATAACTTTACCATGACAGAGTGAAAGCAATATCTAAATTTTTGTATTTTTCATTTTTATTAGCACATCTTTGCAGCACATAATGATTATATTCATTGTAGGGAATTGGTTTTTGTATGTAACATGTCAGTTGTCTTTCCCCCTTCACTCCCCTTTTATTTTCTTGTATCAGATGCATGAGCGTATCTTATAAGTCTTTGTAAAGCTAATTTTCATATATCCAGATTAGCATCCAAACCAATAGGCCAAAAATATAAAAGCCATAAGGTAATTACACTAAATCCAGGTACACTTTTAGATACATTGTCCATGCTAGATCCCAGTAATCTTTTCTGTCTTTTCTTCTAATCTGTCTTTCATTTAGTTCTGTGTCTTTTGAATTTTTTTTAATTGAATTCTTTATTGGTACAATTTATATACATCTCAAAATCACATATAACATTGGGAAATTTGTACCAGTATATGCCACAAGTTAATTCTCATTTTTACCCATATCCCTACCCACTCCCCCCTCCTCCCCCCTTATACATGCTCTGTTATTTTCTTTCTGTAACATATTTATTCCTTCCCCATCTTTTGAATTTTTAATGTAAGAGAAACTTGCAGTATTGAAGCTTATGTGTCTGACTTACTTTACATATGTATGTGAGGTATGAAGGCTCATGAGTATTATGTGTGTTCTGGAAATCTTATCTTTTATTTGTATAAAATCTCTCTGTTTAGCTTACTTTGTTGCCTTGAATTCTACTTCCTTAGCAGCGGTTTAATCTTGCTTACTTTGTACTTCCCCCTATGTTGGGTGTGCTGGGTGGAGGTGCTCCAACATTTGTACTAAAAGTGTTGTGGGGGGGATTTAAAGACTCAGCAGAAATGAATGTCACTCACAAACACTGCAGGTCCGAGGCAGCAGTAAAACACATCCCCAGTCAAGCAGCTCTGTCCACCAGGAAGTTTGCTGAGTATGTGAGTGCCTCTGCCTATACCTCTTTCCATAGACAAACAGAATCCTTGGCTTCTACCAGACTACAGATTCTGTTGTCTCAAAATCTTCCCAATCCTGGATAAAACTGATGAGAATAAGTAGCTTATTTAGGGAGACTAAGTACCTATGATCACACTGAGGTCATTTGTGATAAAAGGAGACGTCTCAAGTCTACAAAGCTCTTTGGATTTGAACTGTTGGTAATTGCAAGCCACCATACAAACTAAGCGAGCCCATTGTCAGATACCATCCCTGATGTCTACAGATTCAAGGACGAGGTTAGCTGCAGGAGGCTATGGCCCCAGTCACATGACCCGTCTGGGTCAAGGAGTGCAGAGCCTTCAGAGTGCACCAAAGCAGTAGGCTTAATCCGGTTTGGAAAGGAGGGGGGGGGGTAGAAAGCATGCCAGGTAATCCTGGTGTAATAATGTGTGTGTCCCTTGCCCTTCGTGCGAGGCACTGTGCGGGTGCTGTGGGTTGGGCCAGCTCTTGTGTGCTCCTTGTAGACACAACTGACACAAGTGGGCTCTGAGAGGACAGGGGAGGGGTGCTCCCCTCAGTGGACAGTGAAGGCTCAGTCAATTTTTATCAACTGAATAATTGGTCATTTGGCCATTCATATCACCTTTGTTTTTCACATGTATAAAGGAGTATAACCTGGCCCAGCACTGGGAATCAAACTCAGGACCTTGCACTTGCAGGGTAGGCGAGACCACTGAGCTACATCCCCGGTCCAGGAGCATAACCTTTTACATGCACCTTGCACTTCACAATTTCAAATGTATGGCCAAATATTCAGCTGGTTTCTTGACACACCTGATTGGTGAGCTCCATCATCTTTGTTGATGGTCAGGAAACCCCGGGTGAGGGGCTCATCTGAAGTCACCTCATCAGTCAGGGCCACAGCTGAAACTGACATATTTATGTCTTCACTCAGCAGTATTTTTACTTTTAACCATTAAATTTTTTGGTTGCCAACATAAATTTCTTGCCTTTGTTTAGTTCTGCATTTCCTCTTTTATTTATTTCTTTTCCCCAGCTTTGAGACATAAGTGACAAATAAAGTGTACATATATCGAAGCAGTACAGAATGATATCTTAATCTACAATTTAAACACAGGACTTCTGATTTCTACTTCAAGTTTTCTTTCTCTCTGCAAAACCCCCTACTGCGGTCATCTGTCCATGTGAGCCATAACAAATAACCATGTTGGAGACATTCTCCACAAGTCATCAAAATGCTAAAGGAGTATAGCTGTGAAAAAGTTGGGTTTTTACAATTGTGCTTCATGCTTAAAGCCTCAGGACAGAAGAATAATAAAACCATTCATTAAAATATTTAGATTAACTGACAGCAGTGATAATTAAATGCTCATAGCAGCATTAAACTACTCCTTTAGTCTGAATGGCAAGGCTCTTTTAGAACCCAGTTCCTTCATTGTGTTAGCCAAAGGGGCTTCTACAGAGCAGCTGTGTGTCTTGAAGGCGAGAAGCAGAGCAGCAGGAGGACACTGGGGGTGTCTCAGGACAGGGTTCTCAGGTCCTTGAGGACCAAAGAGCAGGACTTGCCAGGAGGCAGCACTTTCTAATGATGGCAACCTCCTTACTTGCAGGTATGCTTCATATTGAGATAGTAAACAGCTCTGAAGCAGGTACCAGAAGGGTTTGCAAAGCTCGTACGCAATTCCTCATTGCCTGTGCCATGGTTGGTCTCACACCAGTGCTCAAGAAAACACTTGCAGAGCACCTATTCTTGAGAGGTTACTGTGGCCTAGATCTGGAATCCAAATTCTTCAGAGTTGATTCCTTCTAGGGCCACATGGCCTCTGGGAGCTTCTTATTGGAGGCGACTCCTAGTAGTTTTTGGTGACCCATGGCTGCGAGAGACGAGGGCCTCTTTGTTGAGCCCCATTCTTGATCCTGCTCCTCTGAGCCTGAGGCCTAGTCTTCGCTAGCATATTTTGTGGTCCAGATTCCTGTACTGTCCCCTCTCTGACCTCTGTACTCAGAGCAGGAAAATACTAGAAGTTCTTTTCTAGTGAATATTTGTGAGGAAGCACTTTCCAAATTTCTTTGGCTTTATAATGGCATTTGAATGAGTACATATGCTAAAAATTCAGGTTGTAAATAGAGTCTTAAAGTGAAAAGCAGTGTCCTGTATCCTATCCCTCTTCAGCCTCCTTCTCTAGTAGTGGACATCTTGAGCTCCTGCGTGTCTGCTCTGAGCTCTTCTGTTGACTTATTCTATGACTCTAAAGTCATATTCTATGGTACTTTCTATCTAGTTGTAATCTGTCTCACACTATTTTAAACAGTGGTGTCTGAACCCATACAATGACAAATAAGGACAACTATATTTGGGCACTACTTTCTACCTCTTGGAGGTGGTCAGCTTGGAGGAGAGCCCTCAATGGTCCTCACCCTCTAGTATTTACACCCTTGTGTGATCCTTTTCTGTGCTGCACTGGGGACCTGGGTTTGGGTGGTGTCACCACTGCATATGGTTGCGGTGATACTATGTCACTTTAAAAAGTCACTGTAGATTCCACCCTGATCTCTCTCTTTCTCTGTACTCTCTCTCATTATTCATTCTGGGGGAGATCAGTTGCTATGTCTCCAGGACACTGAGACAGTCCTGTGGAGAGGCCTACCTGGCAAGGAACTCTTATTTTAGCCACTAATCCGCAAGGAAGAACTCTATGAATGGGTTGTTTTGGAAGTGGCTTCTTCAGCCCCAGCCAGGGGTGTAGGCATCTGGCCAACGGCTGGTGTATGACTACATGAGACATCTTGCGCCAGAACTACCTTCTAGGCACTCCCATACCCCTAGGGGTAGAAACCCTAACTCTCAGAAATGGAAAATAAGTGTGTGTTGTTTTCAGCAAGTAAGTTTTGGCATTATTTATTATATAACAACAGATAACCAATAAATCCTACCTCCAGCACTGAATTGATATTTTAATATTTTATTGTTTAGCTCTATACTTACACTGGAATTTTGCATACTATCTCCTGTACATACCCTGTGACTTTAAATGCTGCCTTGTTTCTTTATTGATAATTTTAAAAAGAACTTCTTGACTTTGTGTTTTGCAGGATGAGAATAATACTTTAGTATCCCTAAGTTTCTTTCTTTCTCTACTTCCTCCTTTTCTACCACTTAACTCCTGACAGCCTGACCTTTATGTTAAAAATATGGAAAACATAAAATGCACAATAACAGAATAGGCGATTCCTTTCTACACACAATTACTCGGCTTCACTAATGGTTAACTCAGGGTCAGTGTAGTTGCATTTATGATTCTACTCACTCCCTCCAAGTTATTTTGAAGTAAATCCTAGACTTTGGATCATTCAATGGACAAATGTTCTAGCATCTAGCACTTAAAGTTATGAAGTATTTTTTAATAGAAACACAATGTCATTATCAAATACAAATATAGCAATAATTTTAATAGAGTAACATCAAATAATCTGGTCAGTGTTCAAATATTTGGTCACACAAACTATAGACTTTGAGGATTCAAATTATGTATATTGAAATTGATATGTCTGACAAAAAATTAAAAACAGGAACTCTCCATCTTTTTCACCTCTCATAACTTATTTTAGGAAGAATTCAAGATGTTTTTCTTACAGAGTTTCTTATGCTCTGGATCTTGCTGGTTAAATTTCCATGATATATGAAATGTGATCAAAAGATACAGTGTATGTTTAAATAAATTATTAGAACATAGGGCCAGAGGGTTAGCGCAGAGGTTCTGGCGCCTGCCTCGCAAGCACAAGGTCCTGAGTTCAATCCCCGGAAACCACATACAATGCTGGGCGTGGAGACTCACGCCTGTCATCCCAGCACTCAGGAGGCAGAGACAGGAGGGTTGCTGAGTTTGAGGCTTGCCTGGGCTCTATAGTGAGCTGAGGGCCAGCCTGAACTACAAAGCGAGACCCTGTCTCAAAAAAAAAAAATTAGAACATAAGACACACTGTCATGAATCCCTCTCAAAATATTCCCTCTCTCACTCCAAACACACTCATCCCTTCATTACTGTCACTTTCTGCGGCGATTTTGGAAGAAGTGCTCTTTTGTGAATGTCTTTATGAGATGTGGTTTAAAAAATACAGTGAATGCTGCTGCCAAGTGCCAACTAACGGAAAGGAAGCCTTGCAAATGCCCTGGCATCTTCTCCTTACTCACCCAATCTGGCTCCAAGCAACTTCCGGCCTTCCCTAAAGTGAAAATGATCATAAAAAGCGACCGTTTTGAATCAGTTCAAGACGCAGACACAGCCAATATAACACAAATGTAGACAAAAAGAAGATTCTTAGAGCTGTTTCACAAAGCGGCAAGAATGGTGGAGTAAAAGTATTGTGATATATTCTTAAAATTTAAACATTCATTAGTTGTTGATCATACCTTGTAGGTAAAGACGTTTCTCTACCCTTAATATTTCATATGAATTGGTAGATGGCTTTTTATGTTTGATACGATTCTGATTTGATTTGGGAGGAGGCAAGACTAATGTGATAAGTGATGATTCCTCCATGTCCAGGTTTTGTAATAATAGCAGTAATTATTGCTCAGTGCCTAGATCTATTAATTCATAGTGATTGCAAAATGGTGGTATTCTAATTATAATTACATCTTTATTTTTAGCTACAATATTTTTATGAAGGGAAATTCCCTTCATTTACTCTTTGGTTGGCCAATGTTTTAGTCCACATGGAAAGTACGATATAATACCTGTTTCCCTTTAACTACAAATTTAAAAAATAATAAATTGGTTCCTATCAACACAAAAAGTAACCAATTAGATTTTTCCATAATGGAATCACACATTTAAACATATTCAATGCCTGCAGTCCACAGCAGTCAGTATTTGTTTTTAATAGCCAAGTCATTCCAGGCTGTTGGTTTGGCTCCTGAGTCACTTGGCTGTGCCTGGGAGTCTGTGCTCTCTGGCAAGACAATGTGCTCCAGGACCATCTTGGATATTTCCTGACCCAGAGCTGGAATCAGCCATCTCTCCAAGAGACCTTCGTTTCTTTTAGTGGAAAATGACATTTCAAAACCACAGTCTCCATTTTAAGGATGTGCACTTAATCACAGTTTCTAGAGATTTTTAGTAGAAGATGTAGGAAATGTATATATAAAATGATGAAATATGTCATGAATTTATAGTGATTCAAATTCAAGACTACAAGGTGTTTTTATAACTTTTATTTTACATCCACTTTCCTACTTACTATGAATCACACTTTTCCAGGGACAGAGAATGGAAGAATTAGAATGTCATACAAATTTCTTACTCAGTTTATCTCATGTTAAAAATAGAACTATTTGGAAGATCACAGATAGGCAAATAACGGATCTTCTCTTTGATATGAGCACCTGTAGATGCAAATGAGCTCTAGAAAGTACGACACTTTTTGTAGAATGGGAAATTTGGCATAGGGATGTAATGAGGAGAAGGAATAAATATGATTCTGAAAGAAAATAAAAGAGCATGTATATAAGGGGTGGGGAGGTGTGGGTGGGTGGGGATATGGGTAAAAATGAGAATTGACTTGTGTCATATATTGGTACAAATTCCCCAATGCTATGTGTGATTGTGAGATGTATATAAATTGTACCAATAAAGAATTCAATTAAAAAATACAACTATTTGGAAAACAATAGTACTGATGTTATCACCAATGTGATTACTGTAAATGATTTCCAATTTTTATAGCTCTTTTTATCTTTAAAGTCAATCTCTCTAGAGATGTACTGTCAGATGGCTGTGCTTAGAAGTCAGGTGGGATAGTTCTTCGCCGCACTTTTTTGCTTTCAGTTTTTAGGAACTTCTGTGTTCTCTCTGTTTTATGATTATGTAATATAATCATGTGGTTCTGTTTTTGGCCCCTCCATCCTCTTTTTGCTCTGTTTAGAGGCAAACATATCAGAGAATTTAAGATTCATCTATATATTTAAATATATAATATATATTATATGAATATAAATTTTGTATACTATATATACTATATAAAATATATGTACTATATATTCTAGCATAAAATATTTACATATGTTTATATTCTTCCTTTGTAGGGTAAATGATAGCATGATATAACCACTTTCTGCACTTTTCAGAGCTTAATAATATATCCTGGAAGTCACACTCCAGTGGTCTAACAAGATCTTGTTTGCAAGGCTGTACTATGCAATACGCCCATCTTGATGAATTTGGAAGTAACTATGCACCCAGTGAGATCATGAGTACAGTCAAGGCCATCACCTCCGACAATTTTCTTCCACCTCTTTTATTTATTTAGAGGAATTTTCCTCATTTGTTTAATAGTTGCTTTATGCTCCGTTCTGGGGATTCTCTATAGTTTGTCCCACCAGTCTCCTATTGCTGAGCTTTTGGGCTGCGTCTAGATGTTTGCTTTTACATCTTGTTCTCTGATGAATAGCTTGGTATATGTGTACTTCCATAATTTGGCCACTGGATCTGAAATTGATTCTTAGAGTTGCCGTTGTCAGGTTGAAAAGTAAACACGTGTGGCTGTGCTAAATATTGTTACATGTCTCTCGATTGGAGGAGCTGCATTTTACATTCTCACCAGCAAAGCTGATTTGTCCATTATGTTCAGTGGTCATGATTTATCTGTAATTGAAAGTCAATAGTCAGGGTATGCAGTGAGAGGCAGTGAGGAAGTGGCTGTGTCTACAGGTTTTCAGTTCTGCCTGCTGCCTTGCAAATCCTAGCTCTGCAACTAAGTAATTATGCATTATTAGCAAGACCGTGCTCCCTCTCTGTGCCTCAGTTTCTCCAACTGTAAAATGGACATAATGATAAAAAATTCATACAGTTGTTCTGAGAAGTAAATGGGACAGATTAATAAGTGAAATGCTTTGGTACCCGTTTGAACATGGTATACGTATTTAGAGAGAGTAAATGTTAGTTACAGCTAGTATGATTTTAATAAACTTTTGTAGAAACCCTGTGAAATGGCTATTGTCAGCTCCAATGTATAGACCAGAAAACCGAGCCACAGAGAAAGAAAATAGTTTGTCTGAGGTCACACAGCCAGAACAGTGATACAGAGCCTCAGAAGTGTCTGTCCAAGTGTCTAACTATGTGTTAGCAAGGATGGTTGGACTGCAGGTTTCCTCTCTAGGGCCTGGAGAAGCTGAGTTAGAAATGCTCCTGATTCCATAGACTTTCCAACCTCTGTGCTTGATGCCACAACGTTATTCTCAGCCAGCTGCACTCCTTTTCTTCCCTCTGAGGCCCTCGGACCACATCAACGCAGGTCTGCTGGGCTGTCTAACCTGGACCCTCCTGTGGGCTCAACCCCGGGGTGACCTGGGACCTTGTGTGTTCAGTGTTTTTGCTTTGAGTGCGTTGGCATGAGGGACTGAAGTTCTTCCTGTGGGTAATTACAAAGCAGTGTCCTGAGTGAGCACACACTGGCTGTTCAAGTAAAGGGCAGGGTTCCCACTCGGGGCTGGGTCTCCAGGCCTGAGTTCTGTGCTGATTTTGCTTGGTCCACTCACTCTCCCAGGCTGGGGTAGCTGAGACCACAGAGGAGTTTAGTTTTATTTTTTACTTAAATATGATTTTAAAGTACTTAAGCAAATCATGAATGCACTTACAAATCTAAAATTTTTCATCTTGTACCAGAAACAGATTCAATTTTGTGGGTCCTCAAACTTGCAAAATTTTTGTGAGCCTTTTAGAAAAGACACACAGTATTCCAAAAGTCAACATCTCTTGAGGAAGAAGTTCTTTGCAGAAAGTACAAACCCGAAGGCTGTCATATTTTCCTGCCATCATAAAATAGAGAAAAATAACACAGTATTTTAATTAACCACCAGATGTATTCCTTAATCAGTTCTGCAGATGACAATCTTATAGTACTGTCTAAAGAGAGGTATTTTGTCTTTTCTGTCATTATTGATGAATTTCCTTTTTATTGTTGATAGTGTAGAAAATCATTTTCCCTCTTCCACAACTCTTTACTGGTAATTCATCTGTATTCTTAAGCAATTTAGGGAATTCCTCTGGCCCGCTGCCAATATACATACAAAGTTTGTAAGACACTTCCAGAGTGGCTTCTGATTTTGTCCACTCAAACCTTGTCTTTTCATTCCCCACAGCCTTTTGGTGCTAGTTGCTATAAGACCTATGCACAAGAAACATGACCTCTGAACTTTGATGCTGTGATCCCAGATGGGCAGCCTGGCAACCAGTAGGAACATCCTGGAAATCATTCCTGTGGCAGGATGCCAAGCAGCAGCTTCAGTAATCACAGAAGTAACTACAAGCCTTGTAACTGTTCTTGCTCTACTTGAAATAGATTTGTCTCAACTCAACTTTCCCTCGCCAGATCCCAAAATGCCTGTGACTATTCCAGTGTCACCTGCCACAAGAGGAAATAGGGTAGGTGGCAAGGCAGAGCCCAGTGGCATAGTAGGCTTACATGACTGTGGTGAAAGCATCATGCTTTGCAAAAAATGAGGAAACACATGGCCTAAGACCACTTTGTTGGGGATCTTGGCACGTCTATTAAGCTCAGGGCCCTCAGAACCTCACACAGGGCTTGTTGAGTTGCTGAATAAATATTTTATAAGCCTGAATTCATATATTTCATGGGCCAAGATTTAAATAAATTAAAAGTTAATATCATGCATCATGTGCTTGATATTTGTTGAAAGGGAATCTTAACATATTCTCACCACAAAGAGGTAGCTGTGTGAGTTGATATATTTGTCAATTAGCTTGATTATGGTAAATGTTTTACAGTGTATGCATATATCAAAATACATTATGCATATTGACTATATTCAATATTTATACTTCAATAAAGCTGAAAATAAGAAAGAAATAGCTATCTTCTCTCATTGTTTCCAACTTTAAATTTTTGCACTTCGGTTAGGAATGAATGTCAGCTTCATATTTCAGGGAAGGCATGGATTGGGGTTAGGTCCATGAAACATTAGGGCCTCCCATTGAGGGAGACAGTAGGTGACTCTGTCACCCACACCCAGCCCACCCTGGCCGCATGCCTTGCCAGTTCAAAAGGCTCCTTAGAGGACTGAAAGTATTTAGTTAATGTAAGAAAAAAACATAAAGTGTGGGTCTTACCCAGTAGCTGAATGCATACTTTTTTTTCTGAAAGGGTCTATGGAACACTGTCTTCTTAGTCCATTTGTGGTATTATAACAAAACACCAACCTGGCTAGTTCATGAAGAACAGAAGTTTAGAGGCTCAGAGGTCCATGAGCAAGGTCCTTGTAGGTTCATTTGTCTCGTAAGGGCCACCCTCAGCTCCTAAGGTAGAGTCTCATCACTGCATCCTGCAGAGGACGGGGTTGTGTCCTCACGTGGTGAAAGTCGGGAAGGCGAATGAGCTGAAAGCCATGCAGAGCCCTTCTCGGAAGAACTTTAGTTCCATCTGGAAGGAGTTAGCCTTTATGGCCTGCTCACCTCTTAAAATCTCCACATCTCAATACGAGGCTCACAACAGTGTAAACGTGAATTTTGGAGGGAAAACATCCAGGCCGGTGCAATCATATCATTCAAAGGACAGGCTCCTGGATCAGCTGTATGTGGCATGAGCAGCACCAACAACCGAGATCCCAGGCCCAATGGAAGGACTAGAACAGATTTCATAATCCCAGAACAAGCGCAGGGATGAACTCAAGCTTCCTGGTTCAGGGTTCCAGATCAACTGGGAAAGGGCTGTACAGCACCCATAACATGGCAGAAGAGAAGTGAGCACATAGAGAGAAGAAAAAGACAGAAAGCTGGGTGGCCAAGCAATAACCCTCCCCAGACGGTGCTCCTTCCCGCTCTTCATCACCCAGGAGGAGCATATGCCAAGGCTCCCTCCATAAGCTTTCATGGACGTTGGCCTAATAGTATTAGTTTAACCTATCACTATAAGAGAAAAATTTTGTCTGGTGGCATCTCACTTTTGCTGATTTCCTTGAATTACCCTTGAAATTCCAAATATCCTAGCATCAGTGGAAATATATTTAAAATGTTTTCTTGTTATAAAATAATACCATATCATTGCATGAAATGTTAAAGATAAGAACGAATAAGAAAATAAATGTTATTTATGATATCACCACTCAGAATAGTTGATTTTCCTTCACAGTGTATTGCTCTTAAAGAGTGCTTTGTATACCTAAGCACATACACACACTTAGGGGATCAGACTGGCTTTTATATGCTTCTTGAGTTATGATATTATGACCATTTCCATTTATCATGGAATATTCTTTGAAAATGTGATTTTTAAGCAGTGACATATTATCATGCAGAAAAGAACTATAATTCAATATTATTCTATTGAATATATAAGCTGCTTTCAAATTTTTAGAGAAATTGCCTCAGCGAACTTCCTTGCACATAGGTGTTTCTTTACTCAATAAGCTCCTTACACTAGATTTCTAGACGTTAGATCACTGGGTCAAACAGCACCTCTGGGAATATTGGTGCTTACTGATACATTATTTTTCTGAAAGATTACACTGAATTTTTGGTTTAACCAGTAACACTAGGTGTGATTAAAAGCTGTGACGAATGCTTAAATTTTAAACATATATCGCAGTAAAAGATACCCTGTCATTAATTGCCCTTAATACATTCCCCTAACGTCGAACATACTTATCCCCTTGCTTTTTGCCACTTTCTTCAGCATTTCTGGAGTCCTTCATGAGTGTTTTTAGTTGCGCTGTCCTGGCTGCCTTGATGTCCCAAATTGATTCAAAACCTTTACCCTTCATGGCTATTTTGACTTTGAAGTAGAACTAGAAGCTCCAGGATGTCAAATCCAGTGAATATGACGAATGAGGGTACACTATAATGCCTTTTCTGTTGGATGGCAGTTAGCAGCATTCACTGTATTTTTGATCATACCTTATACAGACTCTTATGGAAAACAACATTCAGAACTATTTTAGAACATGCTTGATGGGATATGTGTTTTAAGTGAGAGGGAGGATTCTGAGGAAAGTTAATGGCAGTGTGCCTCTTATTTTAATGTGGACTTTTATTTAGAAATCACTGCACATTTTCATCACAAGTTGTATGAGTGAGTTTTTCCATAGAAACATGACAATACAGGTTATTATAATTAAAGGGCTTTTGCTCTTAATTTCATGTTCTTAACTTCTAGACTTATTGAATGTTTAGAATTATTGGTCTTTTGTGTTTCTCATTGTGTATGTTGTTTGCCTATGATCTTTGTCTATTTTTAAGATGACAATTATTTTCTTAATGTGTTAGAATAGTGGTAGTTAACACAGTAAGAAAAAGATGACATTCACAGGACATTTACTGTGTGAAAGGTTCAGTTCTAAGCACTTCCTATTTATTAACTCATTTAATCCTCACAAAATGCAAATAGGTAGTGACTATTACTTTTCCATTGTACAGGTGAGGAAAGTAGGGACAGAGCCATTTAATTACTTGTCTCAAGTCATGTAACTAACAGAGGGCCAAGTCACTTGAAGATGTCTGGCACCAAATAAGGCATCAAACTGAAGCAGTTACTCATTCTGCTTTATAGTGGTTGCATGTATTTTCCAACTCTCATTTGTTTCTTTCTTTTTTTTTTTTTTTTTTTTTTTT
>PVIC010021970.1:0-28106 GCA_004025085.1 Thryonomys swinderianus
TCCAGCATCTGCCTCTCAAGTGCAAGGTCCCGAGTATGATTCCTGGTACAAAAAGAAAAAAAGACCCAGTCCAAAGCTGGGCATCTGAAATTTTAAAAAACAGTTTTCAAATAAATAATTACAAATGGCAAATAAATATACATGAAAAATGTTCAACATCACTGGTCATCTCTGAAGTGCAAATCAAAACAACACTGAGATTCTATCTTACCCCACAATTAATGGTTGCTATCAAGAGATGAACCAATAACAAATACTGGTGGGATTATGGGGAAAAAGGAACCCTTCTCCACAGTTGGTTCCACTGCTGGAACCACTGTGGAAATCAGTGTGGAGAGTCATCAAAAACCTAGGATTAGAGGTCACATTTGACCCTGCTATTCTCCTTGGTATCTTCCCAAAAGAATTAAAAGCATCATACCACAATGATATATGCACACCCATGTTTATAGTGGTATAATTTGTAACAGCTAAGTCTTGGAAACAGTCCGAATTCCCATCAACCAATGAACGGGTAAAGATGTGGGTTGTGGGCTTTTTTTTTGTTTGTTTGTTTGTTTTATTTTGAGACAGGGTCTTGCTTTGTAGTTCAGGCTGGCCCTGGGCTCACTATGGAGCCCAGGCAAGCCTCGAACTCAGCAATCCTCCTGTCTCTGCCTCCCGAGTCCTGGGATTATAGGCATGAGCCACCATGTCCAGCGGTTTTTGGGTGTTTTTTTTTTTTTTTACAATGGAGTACTACTCCCCCATAAAGAATGATAAATTTGAGACATTTATAGCTAAATGGATGCACACTGAGGTCATACTTTTAAGTGAAATAAATGTTTAAATACCACATTGTTTCTCTGGTGCAAGAAACACAGAATGGAACCAAGGACTAAAATGTACAATGGATACTTGGAAATGAAAGAAAATGTTCAAGTGGGAGAAGAAACCAGGGAAGAGGGGAAAAAAGGAAGGAAGGGACAAAAAGAGTGAAAACAGAAGGAAAAAATGGAAATCTTTTGTGCACAGGAAGGGGAGAGGGCTTGAAGGGAGAACAGGATAAAATAAAATTTATTTAAAAATAAAGAAAAAATGGTAAAAATAACAGCTAAAAACAATGCTGTCTTGTAACTCATAAACATACTACATGTATCCCTGAAACCGTCTTTACTCATTTTTTAAAGCAGTGTTTCATAGTTATTAATGTACCTATCTTACCATAGTTGCTTAAATTTATCCCTATTTTTGTTTTCAATACTAGGGCTTGAATCCAGGGCCTTCACATTGATATACATCCCCATCCAAGGTGCTTAGACTGGACTAGAACTTTCACAGCATCAGCCTTCTGATGTGCTGGGGTACAGGTGTGTACTATGCCTGGCTTATATCAACAACAACTAAAGTTCATTAAGAATTTTCCTCAATATTAAAAATATAAGCTTTTTAAAAAATAAATTAATACTGCAATGAATAGAAAGTTAAATAATTGGATTTAAGGGCTATTTTCTCTTCAAAACCAACAACTGAGATTTTAGTTGTAATATATTGTGACAATTAATGCAGCAAAAATTGGAAATACATTAAGCAGGAATTTCTGCATCATGCTAATAGAAGCAGATATTTGCTTACAAAGACATTATGTGCATAGCTCTGGAGTTGTGTATTGTAGGTCATGTTTGAGCAGCCTCAGACCCTCTTTCCTCTTTGAATGGATGCAGACCAGGCACCCTTTGAACAATGACTCTCATTTATTATAATCAAACATTGTAAGCATATAGTTAGATTTGGAGTAAGATAAAAATCAGCCTTGATATACACTAATTAAGTCAAAAGAAAACCATTGAAAATAAAATTTCCCAAACATCTCTAAATCAAAAAACTGATACCAAGGCCCAGTGCTTTTTTTTTTTTTTTGAGACAGGGTCTTGCTTTTGTAGTTCAGGCTAGTGCTGAGCTCACTATGTAGCCCAGGCAAGTCTCGAACTCAGCAATCCTACTGTCTCTGCCTCTCAAGTGCTGGGATTACAGGCGTGAGCCACCACGCCCGGCACCCCAGTGCTTTTTTAAATCATAAGTTCATAATGTACTATTTCTTGAAAATACACAAAGATATTATTAAAACTTTTAGACAGATGGTGAGGAAATCCTCTGAGAAAAAAGACAGAAAAGAGGCACACCTAATTTACTACTATTTGGGAAAACCCGTTGGTTTGTGTGATAAAGACTGAAATAGCCTGATTACTCATCTGGAGAGGAGCCAAGCCATTCTTTTGTGAGCTCTGAAGACAATGGGGCTTCGCAGTTCTCTTTGCCCTTCTTGCCAGTTCCTGTCAGACTGGTCCTCAGCAATCACTGGCCTCCTGCTATTTGTCAAACTGGTGAAAATTCTCTCCCTGCTTGCCTAGAACAAATTTGTTCATTAACTACACAGTTGATGAAATATCCAAGGTTCACTTGTGATCGGTAAACGTCTACTGTTTGCAAATTGGGGAAATGTGTAAAACTGCCTTAGGAAAGTTATGCAAACAGCTAAAATGATCATGGGGGTGGTGCTCTTCTCTAGGTTTTGACAGTGAATCACTTCACTGAAATAAGAATTTTCTATAATTTATGGGCCGGGGATGCAGCTCAAGTGGTACCGCACCTACCTTGGAAGCACAGAGCGGAGTCTGATTCCCAGTACCAAAAAAAAAAAAAAAAAAAGTTTTTCTCCCTATAATTTAAAGGGAGTCATTTGCAGTTATTTGGAAGGCTAAAGAAGGAGGATTGCAACTGTGTTTGAGGCCAGCCTGGGCAACTTGTCAAGACCCTGTCTCAGAATAAAAATAAAAAGGGATGGGAATGCAGTTCAGGCATCTCTCCTCGCCTGCCACGTGCAAGGCCCCGGGTTCAAGTTCCAGGGCAGTAAGTCTGCAATTTACAGCACTGGAGTTGAGAACTTTCACAGGCACCAATGGAGCTCGCATTAAGGACACTCGTAGATGGGCGCAAATCGCGGAAGTAGCTCGCCTGTCTGCGGGACATTGTCACAGTTGTGCTGCTGTGTGCTGACTGCACAGTGTAATGGTCCACAGCAACACAGCACTCAGGCGGAGCCCTGGATGTCTGGAGACACCAGAAAAAGCGGTGGGGATGTGCTTTTTATTTTCATGCTTTTTTGTGTCAAAGTTGTATAAGACACACTTTGTCAAACCTTCGAATAAATCCGACTTAAGAACATTCTCCCAAAACAGAATTCGTTTGTAAATTGAGGCCTCGCTGTGGTACAAAAGATACAAAATAAAATGAATAAAGGGGGCCACATTTGGCAAAACATATGCTAGTGATCTTTAGCACACAGAATCAGCAGCAGTGTTATAAAATTATATAAGCTTAAAGCAAAAGGGACCTGGTTTAGTTGAAGAATTAATTGTCTCACCATTCTCATGTTCTTTGTTCTCTCTAAATGAAGATTTCACTGTGTCTTTTGGATTTTTCACTGCTGAACTTCTGTACTACCTTGTCTTAGAAAATTCTTTTGGAGAAACTTAAAATTTTTAATTACAAAATCCTCTAGTTCTGAGTTTTTCTTTTCTTAGGTCTGTCTTTGTGATCTGGGAAATATTTTGTCAGACTCTAAACCTGTTAAACTTCAGTTTTACAAAAAGCTCTGAGTATTGGTTAATAAAATTACGATTATATCAGCTCAAATATTACCCTATTCTAACCTATGAATGTGTTTTCTTTTGGTTTGGATGCATGAAAGTATTATAGACAAGACTGCAAAGGAACCCCGTGAAAACAAGATAAAGACAAAATATGCATTCAGTTCTGAAGTTTACCTTGGGAAGTTATTTTGGAAGAGGAAAGCATCAAAAGTTGAAGAAAAGGAAAAGATAAAGCTAAACAGAGGAAATGTCTGTAATCCAGTATGTCTCTAATCCTATGCACGTCTGTATTTCCAGCACTTGGGAGGCTGAGGCAGAAAGATCGCTGTCAACTGGGCTTTATAGCTAATTATAGGCCAGCCTGTACTGCATAGTGAGACCCTGTCAAAAAAAAAATATATGAGGCAGTAGGATTGTTGTAACTTTATTTAGTCATAGAGAACAATAAATTTCATCAGTACTACTATTTACCTGTGTTCTGCAGAAAAGATTAAAGAAAGAATGCTAAAACTTTAACACATGAGAAGAAAGTGTACTTTTTTAAAAATAGGAGTAGACTTTTTAAAAATCCCTTAATTAATCACTAGGCAACTTCATATTTGTGAAAGTAGCTATAGTTCCATAAGAGTACCGAGATACCTTCTGCCAGCAAGACAGGGTGAACTGAAAGGCAAGCCAGGTTGTATTAACCTTGCTGGACTCAAATGTACTCGGAGTTCGCAGCAAAATCAGTCCATGAGTTCCATTTCTCACCTCTGGGGTTGACCTCTGATGCATTATTCAATGCTGTTGCATCTAACATCCCACAACCTAGGAAGGGTGGAGGAGGAAAAGACAGGGCAGGAACTAGGGTAGGGATCAGGTAAGAGAGTTTGTTTTCAAGTCATTCTAATTGCCTAAGCTTTTTTGCGCTGGTTGATTTTGAATTTAGGCACTGCCTCTGGATGGGTGCCCATACGCAGGTCACCTGCGGAGGACCTGGGCTCCTGGTTTTCCTTTCTAAAGGCAGTAGAGACTCCTTATTGCAGGGCCAGTTCCAAGATAAGATGACAGGATTTCCTCTAGAAAGAAGACAAATGCTTTTCTTTAGAATAATAAACATTTCAGAATTCCATGAAGGCAGTCCTTTATTTGTGTTCCTCCCACTCTGACAATGGGAAGTCACAAAGTGTCTTTCACCCCTGGCCCAAGGCCACCATGCGGAGCACAAGAGGAAGAGCCTAAAGACAAATTAGGAACTTTAGGAGGAAGGTGTTAAAATGGCCTGCCTCAGGCTTGCCTCCTCCTACTTCCTCTGGACCTTAGATTCCAGCTCCACCCCACTTTATCTACCTCCAGATTATTTCCATTGCTTATCCTGATTTAGGTGTGTGAAGTCAGTCTTCCTCTGGGTTCATCTGGGACTTGATGGGGATTTTTTTTTCACTGGAAGAAAAAGAAAGTAAATATGAGAGCATAGAAAGGATAGGTTTACAAAATCCACATTTTTAATCTCAGCAATGTTTGGCTTTAGCCTAGTTGGAGTGGTAGGTTGGTTTGTGGAAAACCCTGCTTTAGCTCTTTTTCCTGGCCTCCACACTCTGGGAAGAGAGGGTGGAGGCTGGATTCAGCTCCTCAGGTTTCTGGTTTCATGGTACTTAGGAACAAGTGATCTCTGGTGGAATCCTAAGAAGGATTTTTGGTTCCTTGTGGAATTTGATTCTGTGTTTGT
The DNA here is from genome assembly GCA_004025085.1 of Thryonomys swinderianus. Classification (NCBI taxonomy): domain Eukaryota; kingdom Metazoa; phylum Chordata; class Mammalia; order Rodentia; family Thryonomyidae; genus Thryonomys; species Thryonomys swinderianus. The sequence continues at coordinate 5,344 of PVIC010021970.1, forward strand.
TGTCTGGAATTAACCTTCAGATTGTCAGTTCCAGCTGTCCCTGCCCCCACCACCACTGTTTATCTGGCCCCAGGCCCCTCCATCTATTGGTTCAAATTTATTTGTTTTTCTAAATAATAATTTAAAAAGCACTACATTTTCCTCCCTGCTTTACAAGGGTTCTGCTCTGGATCTTCAGATGTTTGTATTGTATCCTGGCACTGCAGTTTCTCTTTGTGGCTCTGCACCTAAAAATAGGACTTTTACTCAATCCTGTCCCTCCTGTCTGAAGTTGGGTGATTAGAAACATTGCTTCTTCATCTTACTCAAAGCCAACATCCAACTTTTCTTGTGCACCTTGGAGAGTGACTCTCTCTAGAGTTTGTTTCCCTCCTGTTTCATCCTCCCAGAGCACTGGGATGACAAGAGTTCACCACCGTTATTTTTTCCTTCTTTTCTTTTTCAACAGTGCTAGGGATTGAACCCAGGGTTTCACACATGCTAGACAAATGCTTTAAAACTGAGCTGTGCTAGTGCTCATTTTAAATTTTCTATTTCTTCTTGAAACAGTTTGGTTGGCATAAAGTTAAAACTTTATTAGTTTTTGTAAGGTTTCTAATGATATCTTCTTTCTCATTCCTCATTTAGATAATTAGTGTCTTCACTTATTTTGGTCAGTGTAGCTGAAGATTTGTCAGCTCTATCGATCTTTTTAGAAAAATAAGTTTTGATTTTATTTTTTCTATTGCTTCCCTATTTTCTGTTTCATTTATTTCTTCTCTAATCTTCTTAGGCAATTGTTTGGGAAGTCCTTGCCTACACCAATTGGAAGAAGTTCACCTATTTTATCTTCCAGAAAACTAAGTGTTTTTCCTTTAATGTTTAGATCTTTGACTCATTTTGATTTTAGTTTAGTACATGATGAGAGATATGGGTCCGGATTCAGTCTTTTGCATGTGGATAGCCAGCTTCTCCAGCAACATTTTCTGAAGAGGCTTTTTTTCCACCGTAGTTTTTTGGTCCCTTTGTCAAAAATTAAATGGACGAATATGTAAGAGTTGTTTTGCATCTTCTTTCTGTTCCATTGATTCATATGTCTATTTTAGTGCCAGTGTTATGCTGTTCTTATGAATATAGCTTTACCATGCAACTTGACATCCTGGATTGTGATGCCTCCTGCTTTGGTCTTGTCTAAATTGCTTTTGCCATTCCAGGGCTTTTCTGGTTTCCTATGGAGTTTAAGATTGTTTTCTGTAGTTTGGTGAGGACTGCTGTTGGTATTTTGATTGGGATTGTATTAAATCCATGTATCAGCTTTGGAGGGAGGGCCATTTTGACAATATTTGTATGCCTATCTAAGTAGAGTGCATATCTTTCCATATTCTCATGTCCTGTTTTCATGTTCTTTTATATAGTACTATGGTTTTCACTGTAGGGGTCTTTCACTTCCTTAGGGGAATTCATATTTAATTTTTCTTGATACTACTGTGAATAATATGGTATTCTTAATCTCTATCTCAGTGAGTTCATTATTGGTGCACAGGAAAGCTATTGATTTTTGTGTGTTGATTTCATATTCAATTATAATTTCATTATTAATTCTAGGAGTCATTTGGAGGAATTTTTAATCATCTGCAAATAAATGATGTGACTTTTTTCTTTCTTAAATGTACCGTTTTATCTTTCTCTCTTGGCTAATTGCTCTTGCTAATGTTTCTGGTAGGATATAGACCAGAAGTGGCGATAGTGGACATCCTTATCTCATTCCCAATTTTAGAGGGAAAGCTTTAAGCTTTTCTCCATTTGTTATTATTTTTTTCTCCATTTAATATGATGCTGGCATTTGGTTTGGCATAAATGTCTATACAGATTTTCTTCAGGTTTTTTCTTTATTATGAGTGGATGGAAAGATGTCCTCAAAGGCTTTTTCTGCATCTATTGAGATGATGTAATATCTGTCCTTGGTCCTATTTATATAATATATTCCATTTATTAATTTGCATTTGTTGCTCTATCCTTGCATCCCTGGGATGAAGCCTTCTTGGTCTTAATGTATGAATCTTTTGATGATTTATGGCCTTCTGTTGGCCAGTATTTTCTTGAGAATTTTTATGTCTATGCTCATTAAAGAGATTGGCTTTAAGTTCTTTTCTTTTTTTCTTTTTCTTTTTTTTTTTTTGCTTTTTGAGACAGGGTCTCGCTTTGTAGTTCAGGCTGGCCCTGAGCTCACTATGGTACCCAGGCAAGCCGCCACGAACTCAGCAATCCTCCTGTCTCTGCCTCCCGAGTGCTGGGATTACAGGAGTGAGCCACTTAAGTTCTTTTCTTAAACTGAATCCTTTTCTGGTTTTGGAGTCAGAATAAAGCTAGCTTCAACAAGGCTTTTGCTACCTTGGGGCTGTCAGGAACTGTTCACACCTGCGAAGTCCCCATGTCAAACCACTTTGCATTCCACTCAGCAGATTATGGACTGACATCTCTACAAACTGTAAGGGTTTAGATTCCGAATTTGTTCCTAGTGTCTAAGATTTTGATAAGAAATTGACAGAGCCAGATGCTTATTTACAAATCTTGATCGAATGACTAAAACTTTTTGACAACAAGCTTCAAAACAGTAAATGATGCAGGAGAGTTAAGGCCTAACTCCCCACCTGAAACGTGAGTTTGTGTTCTCTAAAAATTGAAGAATGAATTTTAGAAACGACAGAGGTTTGAGTAGGAAAATTTTATTGAGAAAGAAAGCTTCTGCCTTAAGAGAGACAGAAGGAAGAACCCGGAATGTGAGTAACCCAGAATCGCTTTCCTGGGGGGAATTTTATGGACCAAAATCATGAGGTGGGGTGGGTTCAAAATAGGGTGCTACCAATAAGATTCAAGAAAGTGGACGGGCTACAATTATCCAATGAGTACATTGGGGGCTTCCAATAAGATTTGGAAGAAACGCGCAAACTATAGTTAACCAATATGATTACAAGTATAACTGTTCAGGTAATATTGATTAAATGGAAATCCAATGAGAAATCAAGTCCTAGAGGGTATTCCTTGTCAGGAGACTCCTCTAGGTGGTCCAAAGTCCTGGCCCACTGTCTGGGGAATTTGCAATTACTGCATTCCAAGGAAGGGGCCAGATCCAGATCTTGACCTTTCATCCTGGCAGAATGAGGCCTGTGGGTCACTGCTATATGGCAGTGTAGTTTCTCATTGATGGTGTTGACCTTCAGAAGGATGTCTCTTTTTGCAAGTCTTTCAAGGGCCGGCCCTATCTACTTGCCTACATATGTCTAGCTGGCTTTTCTATCTATAATATAAAGATGATGAACAGAGAAAGAAAAATGAAACACTTGAAAAGACAGTAAGTAGAATGGTAGAATCAAACACTGCATTTTGGTACTACAGATTGCTAAAAGTACTTCTTTTGTTTGTTTGTTTCTTTGAGAGAGGGTCTCCCTTTGTAGTTCAGGCTAGCCCAGAGCTCACTATGTAGCCCAGGCAAGCCTCAAATCCGGTAGCCTCAGCAATCCTCCTGCCTTTGCCTCCTGAGTGCTAGGATTTCAAGAGTGAGCCACACTCCTGGCACTGTGGTATGTGGTACTGATTGCTGGTGGCTCACTATGTAGCCCACACTAGCCTCGAACTCAGCAATCTTCCTGTCTCTGCCTCCTGAGTGCTGGGATTACAGGTGTGAGCTGCCACACCTGGCACTGTGGTATGTGGTACCGGGGATCGAACTCGGGACCTTGAGCTTGCCAGGTAGATGCTGGAACCACTGAGCTAAATCCCTGGCCCTATTATCTCTTCTTACTGGATTGTTGCTTTAACTGGAGTATAGTAATCTTTGCCTCTTCTGATCAGTTTTGACTTGGAGTCCACTTTTTCTGAAAATAGGATAGCTACTCTTGTTTTCAGGCTCCCATTGCATGGAATACTATTTTCCATAATTTGATTTTTAGTCTGTAAAATTCTTTCTGGATTAAATGTGTTTCTTACATACAGCATGCCATTTGGTCTTGTTTATTGATCTAATCTACCATTCTGGTCTTTTGATTGGAGAACTGGAACCATTCACATTGAGAGCTATTACTGAAAGATAATGAGTCATTCCTATCATTGCACTGTTTTCCTATTGCTGATTACTTTATTTTCTCCCTCAACTGCTCAGCATGCCTAATATAGTCAGTGTATTAGACCTCTTGGGATTGCTAGCTTGCTGTCCTTTTTTTTTTTAATTCTTTATTGGTACATTTTATATACAGCTCACAATCACACACATCATTGGGGAATTTGTACCAATATATGACACAAGTTAATTCTCATATTTACCCTCGTTCCTACCCACCCACAACCCCCCACCCCTTATATATATGCTCTTTCATTTTCTTTCTGAATCATATTCATTTTTTCCCCTCATTACGTTCCCACACCAAATTCCCTTTGGATATTTCCTATTTTACAAAAATTATCATACATTCTAGAACTCATTTCTTTCTAGGATATTCCTGAAAATTCTTTGAAGTGTTGGTTTGCTAGTCATGAATTTCTGGAGGTGCTTTTTTTCATGAAAAGACCTTATTTCACCGTTAATTTAGAAAGATAGTTTTGAGAGAGCACATATAAGAAATTTTTTGGGGAACTGGGTCTTATGTAATGCAGCTTAGCTTGGAACTCATTATATCTCCAGGCAACGGTGATTCTCCTGCTCCTGTCTCCTAAGTGCTTGTATTACTATGCCTGGCTAGAAGTTCATTTCATTTCATTTCTTTTTTTGTTTTGAGACAGGGTCTTGCTTTGTAGTTCAGTCTGGCCCTGAGCTCACTATGTACCCCAGGCAAGCCTGGAACTCAGCAATCCTCCCGCCTCTGCTCCCAAGTGCTGGGATTATAGCCCCTGGCTGGAAATTCATTTCTTTTAGGGTTTGAAACATTTCAATACAAATCTTAAAGACCAAGAGGGTGAACATTTCCCTCTCTTGGTCTTTAAGATTTGTATTGAAATGTTTCCTGTAATTCTAATAGGTTTGTTTAAATACCTGATTAATAGGTTTTGTCTAACAATTACTAAGATTTTTTCCTGTTTTGTGCTTCTGGGGTTTTAGCTGTGATGTGTCATGAAGAAATTCATTTCTGATTATGGCTATTTGAGGTTCTGTGTGTATGTATCTCTCTTATCTGTATGATAAATTCTTTTAGTACTTGAAAAGTCTTCTGCTATTATTTCTGTAAACAGGATTTTTTTTCTAAACAAGTTTTTAAATGTCACTTGTGGTGTCACTTGATTTTTCACTAATTTTAATTAATCCTGGGTTACTTTTCCTTGCATTACTTAGCAGCTGTTGGATTCATTTTTTAAATATTCTATTGTTTTTAAGGCATTCCTGAGTACATAGTCATCTACATTCTCTCTATCTTGTGTTTCAGATATTAATCTCACACTGGTCACTTCCAGTATACGTCTAGTAGAATTTTCTATTTTCTGTATGTCTGCATGGTATATTTTCTGAACTCTAATTTTTTGCTAAAGTTGCTTATTCATATTCTGTTTGGTTTTGTTTAGTTCAGCTCACTCTCAGTGTATTCTATGTACTCACTGATGGTCTTGTTAATTAAATTCATTATCTACTTAGATATATCTTCTGTAAGGTCATCAGCACCTTATCCTTTTTTGCTTGTTTGTTTCTTCTCTTATTCTCTCATTTACCTGATTTGTTTGGCTTTTGATTTTTCTTCATGGATCAGCTTTGGAGAAGTTGTGAGTTTTGGAAACATTTTGTTGCCTCATCTTCTCCTGCTTCTGTAATTTTCTTTTTTTGTGTGCTGAAATTTGAAGGTTGATTATTGTGGAGAGACTTTGTTGCTAGTATGTAAATTTATTAATTAATTAAATTTATTTATTTACGTGACAGAGTCTTGCATATAGTCCAGGCTGGTCTTGAATTCATGGTGACCCTCCTGCCTTAGCCTCCTGAGTGCTGGGATTACAGAGTTGCCCCACCATGCCTGCCTGACGTTTTGATTTTTTATCATAATATTTTTTCCAAGAAATATTTGTATTAAAGTTTGTTGTGACTAATTTTGTCATTCCAGTCACTATATACAGTTACCAGTTGTATATATCTCTTTCTTCATTTTCTTTTTTTTTTTTGAGACAGGATCTTGCTTTGTAGTTCAGGCTGGCCCTGAGCTCACTATGTAGCCCAGGCAAGCCTCGAACTCAGCAGTCCTCCTGTCTCTGCCTCCGGAGTGCTGGGATTACAGGCGTGAGCCACCACACCTGGCACTGTGGTAGGTGGTATTGACTGCTGGTGGGTGTGAGTCACCACGCCCAATATTGTATGTGGTTACTGGGATCGAACTCAGGACCTTGCACTTGTGAGGCAGGCTCCAGAACTATGGAGCTAAATCTCCAGCCCTCTTTCTTCATTTTCAACCTCAACTCTAAAGTGTGTCAGAAAAATATTCACATATAGATAAAGACAAGAAGAAAATCTTGTTCATAGTTTTTTCTTCCTTTCCAGATTTTCTTAGTGTCTCTTGGATCTGTGAGCTTGTATTTTTCATCAGATTTGAGAAATTTGAGGCCATTAATTCTTAAAATATTTTTTCCTACCTCATCCTGTATTTCTGCTTTTTCTGAAATTCCTATTATATGTTTGGTGCTGTCTCACAAAGTTTTGCAGTACTATTTGTTTTTCTTCTTTGTTTATTGTTCTGGCCTTAAGACTAAACTTTTCTTATTCCTCTATTTCAAGTTCACTGCTACCTTCCTTAGCATTTCAAATACGTAGTTAAGACTAGTAATTTTAAAAAAGATTCAATGTAGTATTTTTCAACTTTAGAATGTTATACACTGCTTTGATCATTGCACCTGGAATACATATAGAGTTATTATACTGTTTGCCATAAATTTGTATAATTATAACCAAATTAATTTTTGAATAATTTTATTTTTTGTAGTTTCCATTTCTCCACTTACACACTTTATATTTTGAGTCATTACTATGGTCATTTCCCTTATGTCTTTGTACATATTTATAGTAGTTGTTTTAGAGTTTTTTTTTAATAATCAAATGTCTAGTTTCCACTATTTTTCTCTTGAATGTAGATCATACTTTCTTGTGATGTATAGGTAATGTGACATATATGTACATGTATATTTGCAAACATACACATTTACAAAAACTGGAAATTATACTGCTGTATTATAGGAATTTTGAATTCTGATACTTTTTTTCAAGTTCTCTTATTGTTATTAGTGGTGGTAGGAATAACTTCCCTGGCTTTTCATTTCTTTGCACTGCATAATTCATTTTCCTCATGTTATATAGTTGCTGATGTGTTTTCTGAGATTTTAATTCTTTTTTTTGAGACAGGGTCTTACTTTGTAGTTCAGGCTGGCCCTGAACTCACTAGGTAGTCCAGGCAAACCTCAAACTCAGCAATCCTCCTGCCTCTGCCTCCTGAGTGCTTGGATTACAGGGAGGAGCCACCACTCCCGGCACTGTGGTATGTGGTACTGACTGCTGGTGGGCATGAGTCACCATACCGGTATTGTATATAGTTACTGTGATTGAATTCAGGACCTTGCACTTGCCAGGAAAGTGCCAGAACCACTGAGCTAAATCCCCAGCCTGACATTTTAATTCTTAAATGTTAATTTTTCAGCCTGAAATCCTATTGTCCCTCCTGTATATCCCTACACTTTTGTGTCTACATATTACCCTGTAGTCTCCCAGTTAGCTAGGTATGTATACAGAGATCACTTAGCATATATAAGATGAGTAACTCTTCAGTAGGGCCACAATTAGATACAAAAGAAATAAAAGTCATAGGTTTAAGAGTCATCAATGGAGCCATAAATAAGTTTTCTTGGAACAGTTAATGCTGAAAAGAGGACCAAACAAAGCCACTCAGTCCATTGTTAATAGGAAGGTTCATGTGTATCTTTTAAAATGCTAGGGTTAGGATTTGGTTGTCCTACACATAGAATCCAAATTTTCTGTAGATCATAAAATGTCCCCTAAAACCTAACCCAACATCTTTTAAACTTTGTTTTGCATTTCCATCCATTTTGTATTTCCATGCAGTTCCATATATTGTTACTTACACCTCAATAACTTTTCTCCATATGTCTTTATTTTTATTTATTTATTTTTTTGGGACAGGGTCTCACTTTGTAGTTCAGGCTGGCCTGAACTCACTAGGTAGCCCAGGCAAGCCTTGAACTCCTGCCTCTGCCTCCTGAGTACTGGGATTACAGTCATGAGCCACCACACCTGGCACTGTGTTGTGTGGTACTGACTGCTGGTGGGCGTGAATCACCATGCCTTGTGTTGTTGTATGTGGTTACTGGGAATCGAACCAAGGACCTTGCACTTGCAAGGCAGACACTAGAACCACTGAGGTAAGTCCCTGGCCCTCTCCATACATCTTCATGCACCTGATTTTTAGGAGCCAAAGAAAATCCTGTAACTTTTGTGACACCATTTCTGATTCATGAAAGTATACTGTATTTTCTGTATGTTACACGTAAGAGGAAAGGAGAATGTATTTACTAAATGATGGGTCTTCGGCTCTGGTACAGGGTGAGATTTACCTCATATCCTCTCCCTTTGCACACCAAAATAAATATTTGATATATAAAAAATGAAATTTCAAAAAGTAAAGTGTAGAAAAAGATAAACAGAATGATTTAGGGATAAATATGATAGTCCTAACACGTACATTATCTCTCTTTTCTCCTTGAATCTTACTTTTAAAAACCACCCAAAACTGGGCATGTTGGTGCATATCTGTGATCCCAGCTATTGGGGAGCCTAAGGTAGGAAAATTGAAAGTACAAGGCCAATCTGAGCAGTTCAGAGAAACATTGCCTTAAAATTTAAAAAAAAAAAATTGAGGGCTGGGGATTTAGCTCAAGTGGTACCATGCCAACCTTAAAAGCACAAGGGCCTGAGTTCAATCCCTGGTACTGCAAAAAAAAAAAAAAAAAAAAAAAGCTAAGGAGGCAGCTCAGTATATTCTTACATTCAATTGTCACTTTAAAAAAATTAAAGATCACCTGGCCTGGAGTTCCAGAACCATTTAGACAGGTAGCCCTCAGTAACTCTGAAGGGAAGAGTATACAAGGTTTGGCTGAAAATAGGAGGAGTGCTTAAAAGGAGCAGGTGGTCTCCCAAGCTTTCCTTTCCTGCCCTGTAATCCTCCATCCTTTTTTCAGAAAACTCTCTAAAGAAGCCAAACCAGGGGACTTTAAACTCTGGGGCATGAAGCATAATGGGAGTGAGCCACCACCGTTTAGAAAAGAGAGGGTATGTGTCAAATGGTCTTAATAAGTAGTAAGATCTTCCAGAGGTCTGACAGGCAGGCTTACTTTATAATACCTTTTAGACCAAAAGACTGGAGGACTCTTATAAAACCAAGGACCCCCAAACAAAGAGAGGTTTTACATTCTAATATATGGAGGAGGTTCCCCAAACATTACTTGTACCCTACTCAGGTAATCTACTGTGGGGCTTATCCCTCAAAAACCTTTCAGCTATATGGGGAGCTTCTGTTGGCTACTTCTTTCCATTGTTTTTCATATTATTTTTCATTAAGTTTTAACATTTTAAAGCTAAAGATTATTCATTTTAGTGCTGACAAATGCTGGGGTTCTGGGGGTGTTGCTCAGCTTCTCTTACTCCCTGAAGAGGAGAATGAAGAAACATTATTTATGAATACTGGATCTATGTCTCCCCAACACTGACCGACCCACACCTCCACCTTTACATAAAATGACTCAAGTCTCGCTAGCTAAATACAGCCAATAATATTTCAGAAGAATCTGTAGGTAGGTTGACATATTATACAACATTATTATCAAAATTATTATACACAGTTGCTTCATTTGTGATCTAAGAAATTTTTCAGCAGGGTTATTTATTTGTTTTGAAATGGAGTTTTGCTGCATTGTCCATGCTGGTCATGAATTCATGGACTCCAGCAATCCTTTTGCCTCAGTCCCCTGAGTAGCTAATGCTACAGGTATACATGACCACACTCACCTCAGATGACTTAATTATAATCAACAATCTATTGCCCACACAGAAATGTGCCAACAAGTGCAAGAAAAATCCTCACACTTAAACAGCTTCAACTTTCTCTTATAAAACAGAAATACAGTCATTCTTCTAGTCAGAGGAAAAAATAGGTGGTAGACAGTGAGTATTGTGGAGATGACAGAGTAGGCTAGTGACAGGGCAACTGCAGGCGAGGGCAATGGACGCTGCTGAGGAGACCAGAGAAGGTAACTGACACAGTGGTGATGGTGGAGATGGTGGCAGACATGACCCTGATAGATCTGATGGGTCATGAGGGAGGGTAGCAGAAGTGGAGGCATGTGAGGTGCTGGATAGTATGACATTATGTATGCTCTTTGGTGAACCTGAGAGCTACCACAGCCAACATGGCTGCAGCCAAGGACAGCTCTGTCCACAGTGACGATGGAGGCAGCAGCTGTGCAGGAGATGACAAAGCAACATGGCCACAGGGATAGGAGGAAAAGTAAATGAGATTTTTTTTTGAGACAGGGTCTTGCTTTGTAGTTCAGGCTGGCCCGGAGCTCACTATGTAGCCCAGGCAAGCCTTCAATTCAACAATCCTCCTGCCTCTGCCTCCTGAGTGTGAGCCACCATGCTCAGTATTGTGGGGGTGTGGTACAGATTGCTGGTGGGCATGAGTCACTACATCCAATATCATATCATTGTATGTGGTTACCAGGATCGAACCAGGGACCTTGTGTTTGCTAGGCAGGTGGCAGAACCACTGAGCTAAATCTCTGGCCCAGTGAGATTATTTTTGGTAGTAAGCAATAAAGTCCTATATACTAAGGGGCATGTGTGAGTAGAAAGAAAAGTCCCTGCCAATCTACACACTGTTTCTCATGGTTTGAATCATGTACTGAGTTCTCAGACATGTACAGATGAACAGTCTCTTCTGTGGCCCAGGCGAACTTGAGATTGGGAAGAATCATGTTAAGTAAAAACAAGAGTTGTAGATGAGAGACTCAGTTTTGGGGTTCTTTTTCCTAGCTACTCTGAAGAGCAGTGACACATCTTGACCTCCCAGGTGTGTAACTGGAGTTTCTGTCTCCTTGGGGTGAGGCAGATTGGGACAGCCAGAGAAAGTGTCACTGTGAACAGTACCTACAGGCTCAGAAGAGACTGGCATCTTCCTGTTCTGAGAGGCTGTCCCATTTCTCTATGTTGACAAGCAACTCCTCAGTGAGAGCAATCCCAGATAAAAAAGAAAAATGGATATAAAACTAATGTGTCTTTTCAACCACACACACACACACACACACATTTTGCCTCATTAGTCATAAAACTAAAATACATCGTTCAATGTAGAACAGAATGACTTTTGCTTTTACTATATAAATGTTAAACTACACATAATAAAATGATACTACACATCCACTGGAGTAGCAATCTTTTAAAAAAAGAAGAAGGAAAAAGATAAAACCAAACTGTTGAAGATGTGGTAGAATTGAAACATTGATGTCCTATTGGTTACTGTGGAGAACAGTGCAGTAGAATTATTCAAAAAGTTAGAAGCATAATGCCAGGTGTGGTGGCTTATGCCTGTAATCCTAGCACTTGGGAAGCAGAGGCAAGAGGACTGCCTCAACTTCAAGGCTTGCCTAGGCTACATAGTGAGCTCAGGGCCAGCCTGAATTACAAAGTGAGACCCTGTCTCTAAATAAATAAGTAAGTAAGTAAATAAATAAATAAAATTAGAGGTAGGATTACCATATGATTCAACAATTTGTTACTGAATACACACACACATACATACTATATACATACACACACACACACACACACACACCAAGGAATGGAAAATAGAGTTTTGAGTATTTGTTTGTAAATAATTGGTATGGAATTTCAGTTTTTTTTTTTTTTGTGGGTTTTTTTTTTTTTTTTTTTTTTTTTTTTTTTTTTTTTTTTTTTTTTTTTTTTTTTTTTTTTTTTTTTTTTTTTTTTTTTTTTTTTTTTTTTTTGCGGAACCAGGGATCGAACTCTGGCCCTTGTGCTTTCAAGGCAGGCACAGTACCACTTGAGCTAAATCCCCGGCGGAATTTCAGTTTTGCAAGAAGAAAAAGTTCTAGAGGTTGATTACACAATAGTGTGACTATCCTTAACACTACTGGACTGTATACTTAAAAATGGTTAAGATGCCTTGCTGCTTTGCTTTCTTTTGTTTTTTTAAAATTGATTTCTTTATTGGTAGATTTTATATACTGTTCAGAATCACACTCAACATTGGGGAATTTGTACCAGTATATGACGTTAGTTAATTCTCATTTTTACTCATATAGTTACCCCCCCACCCCCACCGCCATATACATGTGCTTTTTCTTTTCAAATCATATTTATTCTTTCCCCTCATTACTTTCCCCTACCACATTCCCTTTGAATATTTCTGATTTCACAAAATCTATCATACATTCTAGAACTCATTTACATCTACAGGTTCTCATACCAGAGAAAAGATATGGTATTTACATATCTGTGATCTATTTATTTCACTTATTAGTGTGTCCTCAAGGTGTGTCCATTTGCACATAAATGAATGAAACTTGTCATTCTTTATGGCAGAATAATACTTCATTTTATATAAAAACAAAACAAAACACATCTTCCTTATCCAGTCTTCAGTTGACGGGCACCTGGGTTGTTTCCAAGATTGGGCTATTACAAACTGAGCTGCTATGAACATGTGCACGTATGTCTTTACAATTTTTTTTTTTGAGACAGGTTCTCACTTTATATTTCAGGCTGGCCCTGAGCTCACTATGTAGCCCAGGCAAGCCTAGAACTCAGCAATCCTCCTGCCTCTGCCTCCTGAGTGCTGGGATTACAGGAGTGAGCCACCATGCCTGGCACTCTGGTATGTGGTATTGATTGCTGGTGAGTGTGAGTCACCATGCCCAGAATTGTATGTGGTTACCGGGGAATCAAACTCAGGACCCTACGCTTGCGAGGCAGGCACTGGAACCATCGAGCTAAACTAAATCTCTTGCCCGATGATATGATTCTTTTAATTCCTTCAAGTATGTTCCCAGCAGGGGAATAGCAGGGTTAAACAGGATCTCTAATCCTAGTTTTCTGAGGAATGTCCACACTAATCTCCATAATGGTTGTGCAAGTCTACGATCCCACCAACAGTGGAGAAGGGTTCCTTTCTCCCCACAGCCTTGCCAGCATTTATTGCTGGTTAAATTCGCAATAGCAGCCATTGTTTGTGGAGTGAGATGAAATTTCAGTGTTGTTTTCATCTGTATCTCTTGAATGACCAGTGGTGTTGAACATTTCTTCATATACTTCTTGGCTGCTTTTACTTCTTCCTCTGGGAAGTATCTTTTCATTTCAGATGCCTATCTTTGAATTGGGTCTTTAAACATGGGGGTACTGATTTAAGTTCTTCATATATTCTAGATAGTAGCCCTTTGTCTGACAGCTAGTAAAGTTTTTTTCCCATGTTGTTGGTTGTCTTTTAGCAGTGCCAGTGACTTCTTTTGCTGTACAGAAGCTTCTTAGTAGGATGAGATCCCATTTGTTGATTCTTTCTGCTAGTTCTCATGCTACAGAGGTTTTGTTCATGAAGTCTCTGCCTAAGCCAATGTTTCCAAGAGTTCTACCTAGCCTGTTTTGCAGCAGGTTTATTGTTTCTGTTTTAATGTTTAGGTCTCTAATCCTCTGTGATTTTAGTTTAGTACGCAGTGAAAGAGACAGATCTAGCTTTAGTTTTTGGCAGGCTAAAGCCCAGTTTTTCCAGCACCATTTGTTAAAGAGTCTATCTTTCCTCCATTGAGGATGTTTGGCTCCTTTGTCAAAGATAAGGTGGTTTAGTGTATCTGGAGTTGTTTCTGGATCTTCTAATCTATTCCACTGGTCCTCAGGTCTGTTACTTTGCCATCTTTTGGTTTTTTGAGACAAGGTCTTACTATGTAGTAGAGGTGGCCCTCAAACTTTCAGCAGTGTGCCTGCCTCAGCCTCCAGAGTGCTAGGATTACAGGCATGCACCAACATGCCTGATAGCAAAATTTAAATCATTTGTATTTACCACAACTAAAAATACAAATTTAAAATATAACAGCATGAACAATTTATCAAACAGGAGATGAAGTGTTTGTTTGTGGTACTGAAAATTGAACCCAGAGTCTTCCTGCTCAAGTTCATCCCCACCACTCATTGATTCACTTATTTATTCATGAGTCAGGATCTTTCCCAGTCACTAAATTGGCCAGGCAGGGCTTGGACTTGTGATCCCCCTCATCTCAGCCTCCCAGAGGGGTGGAATGACAGGTGTGTGCCACAGAGACAGGAGAGGAAGGTGTGGAAAATTTGGCTAGGGAAGGAGGCATGACCTGTTAATTACAAGAATCCAGGACATGTGTGCAGGCACTTCCCGAAGTCTTGCTTGTCCATGGCCTTCCTTCCTTTCTCTTGCTCTCTTTCTTCTTTTTCTTCCTTCCTTTTCTTTCTTTATTCTCTCATCCTCTTCTTCTCACTCCTCTACTTCTCCTCTCTTTACCTCTTTCAAGACATGACTTGACTAACTTGCCCAGGCTGGCCTTAAACTTGTCATCCTCATGCCTCAGTCTCCCCAGGAGCTAGGATTTCAATGTGTGTGTGTGTGTGTGTGTGTGTGTGTGTGATCACACCTGGCTTCCACAGACTTTTTTTTAAATTGAATTCTTTATCGGTATGTTTTATATACAGTTCACAATCACACTCAACATTGGGAAATTTGTACCAATATATAACAGAAGTTAATTCTCATTTTTACCCATATCCCTACCCACCCACAACCCCCCACCCCTTATATACATGCTATTTCTTTTTCTTTCCAAATCATTTTTTTTTTGAGATAGGGTCTCACTTTATAGTTCAAGCTGGCCCTGAGCTCACTATGTAGCCCAGGCAAGCCTCGAACTCAGCAATCCTACTGTCTCTGCCTCCCAAGTGCTGGGATGACAGGCGTGAGCCACCATGCCTGGCACTGTGGTATGTGGTATTGATTGATGGTCGGTGTGAGTCACCACACCCAAGTATTCTATGTGGTCACCAGGATCGAACTCAGGCCCTTGCGCTTGCAAGGTAGGCGCTGGAACCACTGAGCTAAATCTCCAGCCCCCAAATCGTATTTATTTTTTCCCATCATTATGTTCCCCCATCACATTCCCTTTGAATATTTCCTATTTTACAAAATCTATCATACATTCTAGAACTCATTTACATCTATAGGTTCTCATACCAAAGAAAAGATACGGTATTTACATATCTGTGATCTATTTATTTCACCTATTAGTGTGTCCTCAAGGTGTGTCCATTTGCACATAAATGAAACTTGTTGTTTTCTATGGCAGAGTAATACTCCATTTTATAAAAAAAAAAAACTCACACTTCTTTATCCAGTCTCCAGTTGATGGACATCTGGGTTGTTTCCAAGATTGGGCTATCACAAACTGAGCTGCGATGAACATGGGTGTACATATGATTTTACAATATGATTCTTTGAATTCCTTTGGGTATATTCCTAGCAGGGGAATAGCAGGGTCAAATGGTCTAATCCTAATTTTCTGAGGAATCTCTACAATGGTTGTACAAGTCTACAATCCCACCAGAAGGTCCACAGACTTTTATGTATCCTCATACCATGCTGGGTGACTTCTCAGCATGAGTGATTCAAAGAGCAGGAGAGGGACTTGGCTATGCCTTTGATGACATTATGTGGGAAGTCACACACTGCCACTTCTTTCATATTTTATTTTTAGAAAAGATGAGAACCAGTATACATTGGAGGAAAGGGGAATTAGCCTCCTCTGTTTGAAAAAGGAGCACTGAATAATTTAATGATATATTTTAAAGCCACCATAATATTGATTACAAAACACTTTGAGTTTTGAGGATTGGGCAAAATGCCAAGCTTCTTGCCAATGGGAATTCAATGCTAGTAACTCATGCATGCAGCAACATTACAATTAACTTATCACCTTGGTTAATTGGAAGTAAATGCCAATTAAGTAAGTGTTGTGGGAGCCTATGCAGCTGCTGCTCTGAGCTTATAGAGTCTTCCAGGTGTACTGTAGCACTTACAGAATGAAAACACAAGCACAGGTACTTTACGCATAAATAAAGTCATGGTCTTAGAATCACAGAACTTTTATGCAATCTTTAAAACAATCTCAGTTCTTGTAGCCACGGGACTAACATTGTTGAAAATCAAACATAGAACTTGGGTTGTAGAATTACAACATTCACTGAATTCATAGTCCCATTAAGAGTAACATGCATAAGAGAGGTTGATTCTAACAGGTCACAGGCTTCCCATGGAAGTGGCATTTCATTTTCCTCCTATTGTGCTTCTTTCTGGCTGTTCAAAAACAAAGTGCTATAAATTTGGAAATAATGTTAAAAAAATCTCATTTATTAAATGTCTAACAACAGAGTTCCAAGATTTCAGGACTCTTAAAATGCTTCTGCTATGTTTAACTGACTTTCAGTTTAAAACGTAGGCATTTTTTTTAATAGAATTTGGCACAAATACTTAACTAGGGCACAACTGAATGTCTACTCAGTATAGACCATAGAAATAGGTTTTGAATCATCATCACATTGTTTTGTAGGAATAACGTGCAATCCAAAAGCATGTTAAAATTTGAACTATATACTTGCTTGTAAATGTTATGAACACATGCAAAGATGTGAAAATATTAAAAAACGTTTTCTAAAGGAGAAAAATTGATATGCTATCTAATAAGGAAATACATGCATATATTCTAATGAGCAAATTTAGTGTCTCTTATCTTCTATACACTCTGTAGTAGAATGTTCGAGCCAATGTACTTGTTTTTGTTATATAACTTTAGGAAACTATTTTCACTAACTCTACAAGAAACACAGTGTTTTCATACTTGGACCTGCATGAAGAAATAAAGAATACTAACATGAATGAAGGTAAATGTTGTTTTTTCTTTTTTAATTTTAAATTGCTATAAAAGATAATTGACTATTTAAGATGACAATTCATTGTATAAGTGTATTTGGTTTTTATTTATAGTATAGGCAAAGTATGTGATAATCAGAGCACAAATGATGGAAAGGTAGAATTGGAAGTACACTACAATGAGGCCCTTACACTTGAAGGAAGACTGTGATGAACTAAAGATGTATATATTTTCAATTTTTATTAGTATAGTATGTTTGCAGTATATAATGATTAAATTTTTCACTAGGATTGGTACGTGTATATAATACATTTTAATTCTTTTTTCACCCCTTCCATTCCCTTTCTCTTCCCTCTCTCCTTCTCTTGATCCATTTCCCATTTGAGAAAGACTTACCTCCCTACTTCCTATTATCTATCTTTTATTTTGTACATTATTTATATACTGGATTTCTCATATAAAAGAAACCATGCAATATTTAAACTCATGTGTCTGATTTATTTTACTTAACATTATAGTCTCAAGGTGAATTTATTTTCCCACAAGTTGCTTAAGCTTATCCTTCTTTGGGGCAGAGTAGTACTTTATTGTAATAAATACCATATTTTCTTTATTCATCCGCCTGTTGATGAACATATAAACTGCTTTCAAGATTTACTTTTATGAATTATGCTGATATAAATATGGGTATCATATGTTGTCTTAATTCTTTCAGGAAGAAAGCTAGAAGGGGAATAGCTAAGTCAAACAGACTTTCTAGGTTTAGTTTTCTGACGAAATTTCATACTGATTTCTACAGTGGTTGTACCAGTTTACACTCCAACTAAAAATTAAGGGTTCATTTTTTCCTTGCAGCCTTTCCAGCATTTGTTATAATTTAATTTCTTAATGACAGCTATTCTTTCTGGAGATGGAATCTCAGTGTTTTAATTTGCATTTCTGAAATGGCCAATGGTGTTGAACATGTTTTTATGTATTTATTGGTTATTTATACTTGTTCTAAGATGTGTTTAATCATTTCAGGTGACCATTTTTTGACTGGGTCACTAAATTTGGGGAGGGTCTAATATTCTTGAGTTCTTTATTTATCACAGGTATAAGCCTTTTGTCTCATAAGTGGCAAAAAAATTTTCCTATTCTATAGATTGTCTCTGGTCATTTCCCTTGCTGTGCAGAAGCTTTTTTGTTTTTTTGAGACAGGATCTCGCTCTGTAGTTCAGGCTGGCCCTGAGCTCACTATTGTAGCCCAGGCAAGCCTCAAACTCAGCAATCCTCCTGTCTCTGCCTCCCGAGTGCTGGGATAACAGGCCTGAGCCACCAAGCCCGGCACTGTGGTATGTGGTACTGATTGCTGGTGGGAGTGAGTCACCATGCCCAACATTGTATGTGGTCACCGGGATCAAACTCAGGACCTTGCACTTGCGAGGCAGGCACCAGAACCACTGAGCTAAATCTCCGGCCCAGTGCAGAAGCTTTTTAATTTCATGTGATCCCAACTGTTGATGCTTGGTATTATTTCTTGGGTAACTGAGGTTCTATTGAAAAAGTCTTTGCCTACACCTATCTCTTCTGAAGTTAAACCTGGTTTGTCTTCCAGCAGATTGTGTTTTTTTTTTTTTTTTGAGACAGGGTCTCGCTTTGTAGTTCAGGCTGGCCCTGAGCTCACTATTGTAGCCCAGGCAAGCTTTGAACTCAGCAATCCTCCTGTCTCTGCCTCTTGAGTGCTGGGATAACAGGCATGAGCCACCACGCCTGGCACTGTGGTATGTGGTATTGATGGCTGGTGGGTGTGAGTCCCCATGCCCAGCATTGTATGTGGTTACCAGGGATCGAACTCAGGACCTTGAGCTTGTGAGGCAGGTACCAGAACCACTGAGCTAATCTTCCGGCCCTTTTTTTTTTTTTTGAGACTGGGTTTCACTTTGTAGGTCAGACTGGCCCTGAATGCATTATGTAGCCCAGGCAAGCCTCAAATTTAGCAATCCTCCTGACTCTGCCTACCAAGTGCTAGGATTACAGGTATGAGCCACCACGCCCAGCACTGTGGTATGTGGTGCCGATTGCTGGAGGGCAGTCACCACTCCCAGTATTGTTGTATGTGGTTACCCAGATTGAACCAGGGACCCGGCGCTTGCTAGGTACCAGGGCTGGAACCACTGAGCTAAATCTCCATCCCTATGTTATTTTCTTTTTTATTACTGTAGTTTTATTACATAACTTGAAGTCCAGGACGTGATGCCTCCTACCTTGGGATTGTTTCCTACAACTGCGTTTGTTATTGTAGGACTCTTCTGCTTCCATATGAATTTTATCATTGTTTGATCTAGTTTTATGAAGAATGCCATTGGTACTTTTGGATAAAGGAACAATTCAACAAGAAGAGAAAACAATTATAAGCATATACACTCAAAACACCAGGGGAACCAATTTCATAAAACTAACACTATTGCTATTAGTACCACATACCACAATGCTGGGCATGATGGTGAGATTACATACCTGTAATCTCAGCACTAAGGAGGCAGAGGCAGGAGGACTGCTGAGTTCAAGGCTTGCCTGGGCTACATAGTGAGCTCAGGGCTCACTACAAAGTGAGACCCTGTCTCACAAAGAAAAAAAACCAAAAAATAAAAAACTAACATTATCAGACATAAAAAAATCACATAAACACCAATACAATTATAATGGGGAACTCAATAACCTTTGTACAAATAGCACAACCAGAAAAAAAATCAATAAAGACACATCAGAGTTAAATGAAATGTTTAAAAAATGAATTTAATGTATAGATATCTTTAGTGTTCCACCCAACAACAAAAATTTACATATTTTTCTTTAGTAGCATGTGAGACTTTCTCCAAAATAGACCACATTAATAGCCCATAAAGCATGTTTAAATAAATTCAAGAGTCAAAATTATCCTATCCACATTATTAGATCATAGTGCGATGAAATTGAAATTCATTGGCAACAGAGAATATGCAAACACATGAAAATTAAACAGTAAGTTTTTGAATAATCAGTGAGTCTCAGAAGAAATCAAGGAAGGAAACTAGACAGTTTCTAGAATCAAACAATAAAGTCTGTACAACATACTAGAATATGGAAACAATGAAAGCAGTCCTAAGAGGGAAGTTTATAGCAGTGAATCCCACAGCAGAAAAGTGTGAGCTTCAATAACTTAGGTACCTCCAGGTCCTAGAAAAACAAGAACAATCCAAATCCAAGTCTAACAGGAGAAAGGAAATTATGAAATCAGACAAACATCTATAGATGCTTGAACAAACATTAATTTTTTCACTTAGATATCTGTTGGTCTTGGTTCTCCAACTTGACGATGTCAGGATGTTACTTTCTTGTTACAAAGACACAGTACTGGACATGCACTTCTCTAAGGCAGAAAGGTAGATTTTGGCTCATAGTATTGTAGAGCTTTCAGTCTGCTGGCTCCAAGAAAGGCATGGCAGAGGAGCCTGGCAGAGGAGACATGTCTCATGGCATGATAGCAGGAAGCAGAGAGATCAAGAGAGGAAAAGGGGAGACACCTTTCCACACCACACCTTAGTGGCCCACCTCCTCCAAGCAGCTCTCACCACACAGGTTATGTTTAGCTATGAACTCATCAGTGGATTGATCCGTTGTGACTAATTCATCCCCATGAATTATTCTTCCCAAGTCCCACTCATTGGCATGTGAGACTTCAGGGGGACAGCTCGATATAAACTACAACATGAGGTTTATATATATCTGTGCTTCTCCTCACCTTTCTCTCTCAGCACTGTAGATCCAGCCTTCAATTCTGTCCTCAAGAGAGTAAGAAGGGAATGGAAAGGAAAGAGTAACTGCAAACATTTCTGTTTTCTTTTTTCAGGCTAGAGGAGCTTTTTCAGAAATTCTTCTTCCTTAACCAGAAGGCTTCGATTATGTGCCATGGGACAGAACTGGGTCCCAGGTCCACCCTAAGTGTATGAAAAGGCAACTATTCTGTTCTTCAGGCCCATTAGTGGGAAGCATAAATGGCTAAGAAATTATTACTGGCTTTGGAGTATCCATTCAACATTGTTTTTCATAACCCTCATTGTCTTCTGATGAATACAAAATAAGACAAGAGTTCATTTCTCAAACACATGTCCCGGTACTTGTGTCACAGCAGAATATTACAGAAATTCAAACTCCAGACACACAGATAAGAACAACAGTACTTCTGCAGGTCTCAGAAGAGAAGGAGAAGGGGACGGTGAACATGAGAAGTAGGGAAACGTTTTAGTAGGGGACAAGAAGTGTTGCAAGAGGTGGGAGTGAAAAGCGGGGTAGGAATCATGGACAGACTGACACAAAAAAGCAACAGCCCGAGGGCCTGGGACTCACAGACTTCCATTCCACAGCCAAAGGGAGGCTGTGCTGTGGCTTGGGTGCCACATTTCTGAGCACAGCCAAGAACATACTTTGCAGCCCGCCCATATTTAGATTGGCAAGATTTGAAGAATTATAAGGACTATGTCAAATGGACATTGCTTTGTTTTTCCCACTTTAGTCATACCACGTGTTTGGACTAGAGCAGGAAAACATTAAACTGTACAGTTGAATCTGATATGTTCATAAAGTCGGATTTGACATATACTGTTTCTTTTTAATTCTGAGGAAAAATGTACTTTACATAAATGAGAACTATATGGTAAAGATCACTGAAAAAAACAGAGACAGAAAAATGAAGATAAATTCTCCGTTAAACTCCTACATTCCAATTCCATAAACATAATTCTATTTATGTTAACAGTTTCTTTAATTTACATAGATCGAAGTCATTAGAACTGATTTCTGTGTGTGCACACACGAGAATAAATACACACAGACATACTACACAATCACCTTTCCTGTCCCCTTTTCTCTGACCATCTAATTTATCTATTCAATAGGTATTTGTAGATAACCTTTCATTCTGCACCTTTCTTCCTCCATATGACTGCAAAAGTTCAGTGAGTGGTGACCAGAGCCTGAGAAAAAAATATACTCTGGAGAGATAAATTCCTCTTTTTTTCCTCATCTCAGATCTAGAAGCAGGAATCAGTAACAAGTTAGGAAGATCTATTACATGTCTAGCTCCATCACTATCGTGTTGTGTATGTCACAAGACTTCTCTATTTCTTTGCCTTTTTATTAGAGACAAAACTGGTATTATTCCTTTCTTTTTCCTTTTCCTTTCATCTCTTGACCAATTTCCTAACATATCTGTTACATAGATAAATGAGATATTGCCGGTCATATGTCTTTGGGAAAAAGCAAAACTAAATAATACATGAAAAAACACTTTTCTTCAATGGAGCTTTTATGTCTATCATTTAGGGGTCAGCTGAGGAGGAGAGATGAGAAACTGCCCAGGGCATGTTACAGAACCCTGCTAGCCATATTTGGGGATATGACCTCTTAATTTATAGGCATTTGCCAGCATGTGTGTTTACTTTCGTCACTGCCTTTAATTATGTCACTGCAACCTAGTTTGAGGTATTATGTACCATTGTAATTTTCTTTACACTACTGTTATATTAATTTTCATTTTTTAAAAAATTGAGACAGGGGGGTCGGAGGGTTAGCTCAATGGTTCCGGCGCCTGCCTTGCAAGCGCAAGGACCTGAGTTCGATCCCCGGTTACCACATATAATGCTGGGCGTGGTGGCTCACGCCTGTCATCCCAGCACTCGGGAGGCAGAGACAGGAGGATTGCTGAGTTCGCGGTGGCTTGCCTGGGCACCATAGTGAGCTCAGGGCCAGCCTGAACTACAAAGCGAGACCCTGTC
>PVIC010021971.1:0-28081 GCA_004025085.1 Thryonomys swinderianus
CCCCCCCCCCCCCCCCCCGCGCCTTTCTAATCCCCCAAACCTGTGTCATTATTGTGTTTGCGCTGGTCTAATGATTGAGCCTGTAGGAGCTGAACAGTTCTAAAAGGAGTCCTTGAAGTTGCTTTACGCCTGCCTGAGAGGATGACAAAAGAGCGCATGAGCAGTGCTGTGCTGTGATGGTGGGAGTGGGCCCTGGCACTCACAACTGTGGCAGAGGGAGGGGACAGGCGGGAGCCATAGTCTGTCTCACAGGCTCTACCGAGTGCTGCCTGAGGGAGGAATGAGAGTAGAAGTGAGCAGAGTGTTTCTTCATCATGGGGTACTCACACCCAGAACCCTATGTGCATGCTATTCTGTGGTCCAGCTTGCAATTGGAAAGAAATATTACACTTAAGAAATAGGCCTGTGTAATATATCAGTTGGAGAAAAGAAATAGTTGTTCTTTGTCTTGGGCTAGTAGGATAAATAATTAGAAATACAATTGAAGTGGACCTTAGTGTTCCTTTTCCATCAGTTGGCCTAATTCCAGATCCTTTATGTGGCAGTGTCAAGATTATCATAGATGAAATGTAAAGACTGTTTCTTTCATCAGAATAAACTATTGGTTTTGGGGCTTTGTACTTTTATTTGCTTAGGAACTGAGTAACTGCCTCATAAAACAGCATGATGGTACTATTAACACTGAGTTATAAGACCTGCTCTTAGGGAATGTGCATGCTTAGGAGGGACAAGACTGACTTGTCTGATTCTTAAAAAAATTAGTTTCTTCAAATGGGGTTATAATGACTAGTTAAAATTTTACCTATTTAAAATAAACTTTATGATCTCTTGGGTGGCTTTTCCACATCATTTGATATTTTCAGGGAAGGTTTTTTTTTTTTTTTTTGAGATAGGGTCTCACTTTGTACTTCAGACTGGCCCTGGCTCCCTGTATAGCCCAGGCAAGCCCCGAACTCAGCAATCTTCCTGCCTCTGCCTCCTGAGTGGTGGAATTACAGGTGTGAGCCATCACGTCTGGCATTGTGGTGTGTGGTACCGGGGATTGAACTCAGGACTTGCGAGGCAGATGCTGGAAACACTGAGCTAAATCCCTGGCCCAAAGGGGTTTCTTTTCAATGGGATAGAGAGAAAGAGGAGGAATACTTGGTATCCAGATGGAGCTGTTTAAGATTGAGAAGAAACATTTCATTGTTGTTATACCTGTCTGAAATAAATCTGAGGCACTCATTAAAGGATTCGATTAATTTGACTATTGAGTATAAAAGATTCATTGGCCAAATATCCTTGAATTTGAAATATGGGGGAACATTTTATAAATGACAAATTCAACTGTGAATTACATGGCACTTTGTTTAAGATTCCCAACTTGTTTAAGATCCTCCCTGTTTATATTTGTTTGTCTTTTTTTTTCATACTGCTAAATGTTTGTCCTAACAAGTGTTAGGTGTAATGGAAGGAATGTAAATACTAAGGAACAAGTTATAATTCTCAATAAAACTTTACTGTTATTTTCCTCCTGTTGTATTGAAAAGGTAAATATGATA
Organism: Thryonomys swinderianus; assembly: GCA_004025085.1. NCBI lineage: Eukaryota > Metazoa > Chordata > Mammalia > Rodentia > Thryonomyidae > Thryonomys > Thryonomys swinderianus. Next base: position 1,545 of record PVIC010021971.1, read on the forward strand.
GAAGGCGAGTACCATTCTGGAATGAAAGTAGGTTTTATGTTATTTTGAATATGTGTTTGAATTTCATTTATTCCGTGGAAGCAGTGAAATCTGCCTTAGACCCAGTTCTGCACAGTGTGCCATGGGTGTGTCTGAGATACCAGGAAGATTCAAAGATGTGTGCCAGTGAGAAAGTTGTTAATACACAACAAGTTAAAGTTGAGTCAAGGAAATAAGGGGAGGGGTAACACCTGAGTAATTACTAAATTAATGGTTGATGGCTAAATCCGAAGTTACAGTAGTTGAAGTCCATGTAGTTCACCTTGTATTCCTTGCTTGGGTTAAATGCTTATGAATATTATTTTGATCCTTAAAAATGATAACATGATTAATAAGTTGTTTCCTTGGGACTCATCGTCTGCCAGGGTAATTACCTTAAATATAATGATACCATCAGTTTTTGTTTAGCATTTTTACCATGTCAAGATGTTGCCCACTTTTTATTCAGGCAGATCTCTGTGGTAGGGTTACTACTATTTTTCATATGTTTTAAACATTTATAACTGAATGACAAAGCTTAGGAGTAAGAAGTTATGCCTACAGACTCTGGTTGTAGTTTCCCAGTTCATGCCATTTCTTTGCCTAATCTCTGTTCCTGCTCAAGGCCAGACATAATAATAATATTTCTCTGTGATCTGAATAGTTTGGGTTTTAGCAGACCTCATGCAAGAGCACTTAGATTGCTGGATTATGTCACTTGATACAAGGGATTTTGTGGGCTTGAGTCTGTTTTAAAAGAATGGTGGTTCTCTTGCAGGAAGCCAGTTGAGGGGAATTCTCCATGAATGTACGTCACAATGATGATGACCGACCAGATTCCTCTGGAACTGCCACCACTGCTGAACGGAGAGGTGGCCATGATGCCTCACCTGGTGAACGGAGAAGCAGCACAGCAGGTTAGTGGAGCAAGAGGGACATTTTAAGTCAGATTGTCTAAATGGGAAACATTAAACTAGTATTTATTTTGGGATTCAGAGGTCTTTTTGAGCCTTAGTAGTTTCAGAGGTATTCTTGTTCTTAAATAATTCCATGATTTTGTTTTTTAAAAAAAAATCCTTGGTTTTTAGAAGAGCAAGTTTTTCTTACCGTGGTAGTATTCTTGAAACATTGAAAAAAATGTGATTTTTTTTTTTTTTTTGCTTTTGAGACAGGGTCTCGCTTTGTAGTTCAGGCTGGCCCTGAGCTCACTATGGTGCCCAGGCAAGCCGCCGCGAACTCAGCAATCCTCCTGTCTCTGCCTCCCGAGTGCTGGGATTACAGGCGTGGGCCACCACGTCCGGCATTGTGGTATGCGGTGTTGATTGTTGGTGGGCGTGTCTCCACGCCCAGCATTATATGTGGTTACTGGGGATCGAACTCAGGACCCTGCACTTGGGAGGCAGGCGCCGGAACCACTGAGCTAACCCTCCGGCCCAAAAATGTGATTTTTGAAATAAGTCATTTTGCGACTATGTACAAGTCTTGGCCATAAAGTAATTGTTTATTCATGTCATATATTATGCTTGACCAGTTTGGTGGATTGATCAGAGCAGCATGCTGAGAGGGTCAGGTTTGATTTCCTGCAGGAGTGACTTTGACAAGATACACAGGTCAGGGAGAACCCACCTGGCTCCTCCCTGGAACAGTTTTTCCAAATGAGTAGCTCTTAAAATGGAGGTGCTTTTTTTGGTAGAAGTCCTTGGTCATTGGTCACCTAACATTATGGTATAGAAAAGCAATTTCTGAACTTGATACGACAGACTGTGAAGACAGTAGCTCTCCTTAGAGGACCATGTGACATTTACCTTCTTACATCTCTGACCTTTGCTCTTTAAGTAGAAGCTGCTTAATAATTTTGGCTAATTAAATCATATTTTTATTTCATCTGAGAAGCTTTCTATGAAGCTAAAAAGGAAAAAAAATATTCATTTTTCTGTTTTGCAAACAGTCAAGTAGCAAGCTTTCTCAAAATGGATGGTACACTTAGTTTAAACAAATCTCAGGGGAAGGAAACATGCAGTCTTTTTAATTAGTAAGTATGTCTGATTGTACTGGAAGCATTAACATTTATAAGTTATGTGGGCCAAACCATTGACTGGTGTTAACCTTAATGGGGCAAAGTTGTTAAGTGAGCAAAATATGTTTGAAATAATCTCAGCAGGATCAACTGAAGATTTGTCATGCTTTGATGTTGCTTCTGCCACACAGGGGCTCAGTGGCCTATGTGACCAACATTTTTCTTCCTTTTCTTGTCCTCAGAGGCCCCTTCCTGTGTCTCCCTTGTTCCTTTAAGTGCCTTATCCTTTCTTCAGGTCCCAACAAATAGTATTGGCTTAGGTGAGTGTGGCAGTTGTGAGGTTTGTGTGTGGAACTTGGGGTGAAGCACAGGGGAAGAGAAACTGAAGGAGCAAGCACAACCAAAAACAGCAGTGAAATGGCAAAGAAAAATCTGGGGAGGGAAGAGATAGGGATCTAGGTGAATAGGAAAGAGAAGGGGTTGCCGAGGTAGCATCCAAGAGGTGGTGACTGAGTGACGCTCTCTGAGTGCTTGCTTGAGCACCTGTTGGTATCCACTGCTTGCTCTTATGTGCACTGTGGTGCCCAGGTGGGTCCCAAGGACACAGGGGTCATACCAGAGGAAGTGAAATATACAAATGTTTTCTGTGGCTTTTCATGTGCTCTCCCTGAGGTAACACATTTTTGTCTTAAGCAGAATGATTGTCTTCCATGATAGACATTGTAGAGATAGTAGGGCAGACCTCAGGAGTGACGGTTGAAGATAGTGGTATGGTAGCTGCTTCCCAGACAATAGTGCTGTCAAGATTCCCTCTGGTTGCAAGGTTCTCCCTAAATGTCTGTCAGGAGTTCATGGAGTGAAGCTCACGTCCCATGTGTCTAGAGCATGCTTAAAACTTCGTAGCTGTGCAAAGAGCATTCTAAACATTGCTGGATATGTGGGAGAACCACCACCATTGGAGAGAGCTCTTCAGTTCCCATAGCCCCTCCTCTTGATTGTTGTCCTGAAGGTTTCTGGATTTCATTGGGACTAGTTCGTGGACAGACTCTCTGCTGTGCTCTCCCCCTTTAAATAAGACAGTAACAATTTTCATATTTGAAGTCATGTTAAACTTCAAACCTTGGTTTGTCATTTTATGTAGGTGGCAGGGAAATAGGAAAACTGAACAATTGATTCTTTCCTTAAAAAAGAAACATACTTACCATAAGTGAAACTTTAAATGTGTACTATCATTTAAAAACGAACAAGACATAATGAACAAAACAACTTGTTAACATCTTCATGTATACAGTAGTTTATTGAGATAAAACCCTCATGCCATGTAATGTTCCCTCTTAAAATATATAATAGGTAGAATTTTATGTGTTCATTGAATTGTACAGCCTTGACTATAGTTAGTTTTAGAATATCTTTTTTAGTTTAAAAAGAGCCAGCTACTTCCTACCACTCTTACCTATTTTCCCTATAGATATTGCCTGCTTTGGATATTCATATAAGTCAAATCATGAAATACTTGGACTTTTGTATCTGGTACCTCTAACTTTGCATGTTTTTAAAATATACCTGTTTTGTAGAGTGTATCATCATCATTATCATTACCACCACCACCACCACCACCACCACAGCCTTTTTAATTGCCAGATAATATTCCCTTGTATGGACACACCATATTTTACTAATGTATTTATCAGTTTATAGACCTTACGGTTTCTAACTTTTGGCTGTTACAAACAGTGCTGCCATGAGTATTCATGTATAAATTCTTGTATATTCTCATACATTTTAATTTCAGATACATAAAATTAATTAGCTTTATTTGGAACTGTTGCTTTCTAAATGAATGTAGCTGCTTTTCTCACCAGTAATTTTGTCCATCACTGGATAGTTATAGCTTAGCTAAAGTCTGTTCCTCTTATTATACCCAATTCTATTGTATTCTATCCTAATGTTGTAAAACTTAAATTTCTGTTTGTTTGTTTTTTTTTGAGACAGGGTCTCACTTTGTAGTTCAGGCTGGCCCTGAGCTCGCCATATAGCCCAGGCAAGCCTCGAACTCAGCAGTCCTCCTGTCTCTGCCTTCCAATTGCTGGAATTATGGGCGTGAGCCACCACACCTGGTTGTTTCAGTTTTTAACATGTGACTATGTAATGATGAATATCTTACAGTGATAAAAAAAAATCAGTCCCTATGTTGACATTTTCAGAACCTACTGGTATATTTAACTTTTTTTGTTGTAGATTTGTGGCACCTCTTAAAACTTTAAAGATGTTGTTAGCTAGTTTTGAGTGTAAAAGAGTAAATATCAACTCAATTTCTGATTTTTTTTTTTTTTTTTGCATTTTGGAGACAGGGTCTTGCTTTGTAGTTCAGGCTGGCCCTGAGCTCACTATGGTGCCCAGGCAAGCCGCTGCGAACTCAGCAATCCTCCTGTCTCTACCTTCAATTTCTGATTTTTAAATTGCTTTAATATTTTAATAGTCTTTGCAGAAGAATACAGCAGCCACTGAAATCATTAAGAAGTATTCACTTAGGGTGATGAGAATTTTCTGATTTTCTAATTTAGTCCGTGTCACTTATAAATTACATGAAGGTAGGGAAGGGATGCCTCCTCATAGTCTTGTATTCTTGGTGACTCTTGATGTCCATATTCAGGGAAGGTCACTAGCTGAGTAGAGATAGGGTCAGATAATTCTGTGTCTGGGTCTGTGTTGAGCACATACAAGGCACCAAACATGTGTTACGTTTGTCATATTGTATTTCTTATCTCGTGCTTCCTTTTTTCCTTTAGATTTCTAGAATGTGAATTGTTAATGAGTGCTTTCTAATGCCTCTTCTTTTGGAAGTTCATGTCCTTTAATGTAAACGGAGAACCCCCCTCTCAGGGCTGTGTGCAGTCAAGCTTGCTCCAGGAGAGAGGTTAAAGTTACCTTCATTCATTTCCAATTCTCTTGACTTTGCCTATTCTTGGTCATCAGCATTCAGTGAGTCACTTGATTTGAGTGTGAGTTTTTTTTTTCTCCTCTTTTGTTGTTCTTGAAAGCCCGTGTTTCCCTAGATAGAATACATAGCCAGAATTTTTCCTGGAGTGTTGTTCTGAATAGACCTTTCCAGAGAGTGCATTAAGTGTATTAAAACCTTCCAGGTTTCATTATTGTTATGTCTTTTATATCAAGTGTGCCTTTCCTGTAATCCAGTGACCTTTTTTGTTTTGGTTGATACCTTCTCAGTACATTTTTCCCTGATGGCTCCCTTCTTGTGTTCAGAGGTTCATGTGCTCTCATGGCACAGGTTAGTGTTTAAATGGACAGAGCTGCTGTTAGGGGAACGCTTCAAGAGTTTTGTGTCTTTGGCACCCCCCCCCCCAAATTCTAGGAGATAGGAAGTTTTACAACCAATATAGTATAGAAAGGTGGATAAACAACTCTTGGGAAGATTACCCTGAAGAAACAGGATACAGTATTCGAATGAGAATGGGACTGACAAGTCAAAACAGAGGCTCCAGTGTTACCTACTAAGTAGCATCCTAAACCAGCCTCTCTTCTGATCGAGTCCTACTTATGGGCTAGGGCTTAAGCTGGAAAGTGAGTGAGACTGGGTAAAAGCTGGTTTAGAAAACCAAGCATGGGAAAGCCCCACCTTGGGTCACACTCTTCAGCAACATGGTACATGAGAAACACACAACTTATGCAGATACTCAAATAATGTTATCATTGCAAACGGACCCAATTTCCCTTCCCCACTTAAATTTACAGAAGCCTCTGATGTCAAGATATTAGCCTCTCTTTTTGAGATTTGGGCTGGAAAGGAGAAAAAATAAGATTGATGACTCGATTAAGGAGTGACTGAATAATAGATTTGTTCATTTTAATGAGCATTTATCAGATATCTCCTGTGCAGTGCTGTGTTAGTTGTTGGCAACACAAAGATGAATAAGCTCTGTCTTTACCCCAAGGCAAGGAGCAATTTAGTTGGGGAGGGAATTGTGATTTACTTTAAAAAAAATAAAGGCTTTATTTACACAAATGTCAAGCCACAGGAGAAGTGCTTCATTTGCAAAGTCTAACAGCACAGTGGGAGTACAGAGGAGGGTCTGAGGTGTGGGATAGGTAAGCAGGGAAACAGGCCAGCAGAGAGAAATATCTGTAGGATGGAACTAGAACAGAGATCTGACTTACATTGCAATTTAGAACTGTTATTCAGGTTTTGTATGTCAGGTAAGCAGTTTCTGTTTCATTAAATGAGAAGGCTCTATAGGGATCATCTATCCAATAGAGAGCTAATATTAAGGACATCTGAAACAATCCAAGTCTTACAGTCTGTGATCTCTGTTCTTGAAACTTTGCTGTTCAGCATCCTTGTTAGTGAATTGTTTTGTCCCCTTATGCTATAATCTAGTGACTCACCAGAGCCCTTGTATCAGTTTCTTAAATTTACTTGTGCTATAGAGATGTAGATCACAAGCACTCCTCAGCCAGAACCATTTCCACCTGCAGAGTGAGGCAGCCACTGCTATACCGAGGTTTTCCTTTGAACTGTAAAAGTATGTTTATCTAAGTCTGTGTTTTGACTTTTCAGTTCTTTTTGCATTGGGTTTGCCAGTTCTACTTACTACAGAGGTTTCCAAAAAGGCATGGCATATGCAGAATCTCGGCACTATAGAAGAAAATGTTGGTGCCATATTTTCAGAGGGTGTTGTTAGAGGTGGCATCCACAGTAATTAGGACCTGTGACATATAATTATGACAGCACTGAGCTGTCTAGGTTGAGAGATACTCAGAATTTAATTAGCCAATGGCAATAATGATAAGATACAAGATCTAGGCAGTACCTTCAAATGGTGGAAATGAAGCTGCCTTCAAAAAAGAGGATTAAGGAAAATTATTGGCATGGCCAAGTTGCATTGCAGAATAATGGCAATTTAGAATTCCGCAGTACTTTTAGCATGATTGTTTTGAACCTACTGCAGTCTTTGATTCTTTTTGTAAATTTAGGGAGACAGGGACTGCATACTGCCTCCTTCTTGTTTATTTGTGCCTGGTATCTGAGGTAGCATTCAGTAGATCTTCTTGACTGGATGCAGGACCAAATGAACTAATTTAATTCACCTATACCAGGGTTTGAAAACTTGTTACTTGTTGCATTTATCATACCATCTCTTTTCTTCTCTCTCTCTCTTTTTTTTTTTTTTGCTTTTATAATTTAAGTGATTGTTTTTAGTTACCAGTATAGTTAACCCTTCTTATTTCTGGTTCCTTATCCCCAGATTCAACTAAGGGCTGCAGATAGAAGATATTTGGAAAGATGTAAAGAAAATACATGTGTACCAAACATGTATAGACTTCTTTTCATTGTAATTACTTCCTAACCAATACAAAGCAGCAAATATTTACACAGTATTTACCTTGTATTAGATATTGGAAGTCATCTGGTGGTGATTTAAAGTATGCAGGGAGTTGTGTGAAGGTATATGTGATGCTGTGCTATTATTCTAAAGGACTTGAACATCTTTAGGTTTTGGAATCCACTGGCAGCAGGAGAAGATTATCCTGAAACTGATCCTTCTGTGGACATAGAGGGATGGTTGTTTAAAAATAGAAACATTAACGTATAATTGTGGATTGTTTTTCTGTTTGTCTGGAAAACTCAGGGGATCTGACAGCACTCGGCTGGACTTCCCACTTGGCAGCCACTGACCAGCTGAAGAGGAGCAGCTGGCCTCTTTAGCTGGGGACTGCTGTCCTTAGTCCTTGCTCTTTATCTAAATCACTCACCTTGACCTCTGTGCTTGTCTCAGTTTGGAAACTGGAAGCTGTTCATTTTTTTATGTTTGAAATTATGTCTTGGGCTCATGTTTATTATATTTGAAAAATAGTAAAACTGATTTAGATTTTTCACTTTTCCCCATTCTGTTTGTAATAGCAGAGACTTTCAGCTTTCTACTTGCCTGATGACTTGTAAAATGTATTGGAATGGGCTCTGTTTAATATGGCTGTGCGGAAGGGTATTAGTTATACTTCTTACAAATTAGGACTCATGGTTTCTTTCCAGTGAACAGAGTTTGAACTCCTGAGTGCCACCTTGAGCACTCACCAAAGCACAGGAAGGGCCAGAGAAGCAGGTGCCTTAGTTGACATTGAACACAGATTTGAGGCATGAGTATTGCAAGAGCAGAAGTGCAGACACAGGGGTTTACAATTTTTTGTAGTTTTCAAGAATTGAGTCTTCAAGGGCCAGGTAGCTCTGCATCTGCCTCCCAAGCACAAAGTCCTGAGTTTGACCCCCAGAATCTCCCCAAAAAAGAGGTTCAAGTATTTATTGAGGTTTTAAAAGTAAAATTTTCTTGGTATTATTTAGAGGAGACATTAAAGGGAAAAATATGTATTTTAACATTTTTTTTTGAGTAGGGTTAAATTTGATAGGTTTCCAACCTGAAATTTGTTTTTATTTGTTTTGAAAATACATGTCTGTCATGATGAATATAATGATATAGTTACTGGTGTATCTAAGAATACCGTAAAAATAGCATATACACACAGGAAAGAAAGATGAGACAGTTCTGCATCCAGAATAACAGGCATATGTTAATACATCATTGGTTTATGTAAGAAAACTCTTCTCATTTTTTGTCCAAATAATTTATTTAAAAATATGACTGTAAAATATGTATTATTCTCCAAACATGACAGTAGTGAGCAAGCTGTAAAGACTTAGTGACATTAATCTCCAAGATTCAAATGTGGATGCTCATTCTTGTTCTTTCTCTCTCTTGCATTTTCACATGTGAAAACAGTGGCCAAGAAGCCAGTTGCCAAAGTGCCATACTATATCTAGCTAACCTTGGGTTTAGCTACTTTTCGATTACATTTGTTTCTTCATTTAAATTAACAGTGAACAGAAGTAGCTGCTTCTTAGTCATTTTTTTCTGGTCATTCCTGTTGTTTTAAGAACTTGAAGCTAGCTCTTGTGGATCCCTGAAGAATGTTTATGCCTGTACTGTCCTGGCATTGCTTCTCAGCCCTGGGGCTCTTTCCTTAGCAGGCACCCATCAGATCAGACCATCTGTGGAGAAAGGAGTGTGGTTTATGAGCAGCAGGTGTGTTCAGCATGATCATTAATCAGAACAATGTGACCCTGCCTCACCCTGACCTGCTCGGTACTGCCCACTCCTTGCTCCTTGCAGTATAATTAGATAAGCCTTTGTCACAGTGGATAGTCCGCATTTAGCACATTACATTCCTAAAGTCTTTGCCTGGCAAGCAGTTGGGCACTTAGTGGAGATGGCAAAGAACCAAAGGAACTGTAGTCTTTTTTGTAGGTTGACCTAGTGTACACATGGTATACCTAGACAATGTAAGATTTTAATGACCCGCTCCTAAGCATAAAAGGTCATGCATCCTAATTGAGCACATGAAAAATGGACCGGAACACAAATCCATTTTCCTTCCTCTCTAATATTTGGCTCACATATTCAATTTGAAAATAATAGAAATAGACTCTTTACAACTTTATGATATGAATACTCTATAGACAACCTGTATCCACAACTAGACCCAGCTGTTACTGCTGATTCTTCACTGTCATTTCACTACCCAGTTCTTGTAGTTAGAGAACTTCAGCACTGAATATGGTTCTTTCTCACAAGGAAGTTTCTTCGGTGCTTCTGTTGCAGTGTTCAGCTGTCATTTTAGTTTACTCATGTCTTCAAGTCTTCTTTGTAGAGTCTCCTTTAAAGTTATAAGGGGGCCTGCAGTAGTACAGTGTGCAGAGGTCGTCATTGGAAAGTGGGCGAACTCCCTGTGTTGTAAGCCTCGTAAACCACTTTAAAACTGAGAAAACAGGCTGTGACACTCTGGAGCATGTGTTTTGTTTAGTGATGCAGTTTGCTAGCTGAATTGCTCAGAGTAATGCAGCTCATCCATCTTTTGTGATTTCACCATTTTAATTTTTGTTTCTTGTTGCCAGAATGAGCTTATTCAAGGCACATTTGAACTTCCATTACCTTGGCAAAAGGCAACATGAAAGCATCCTTACAGAGGGATTCTTTCCTTTTTATTATTTATTTGGTGGCTTTCCTCATGACTAGAAAAAAAACCTGGCTTACAACACAGGGAGTTCACCCACTAATATAAATTATGAAGGATGGCATCTGTATTTTTCTGAAAGGGTTGTGCTAGGAAATCAGAGATTAGGTTTATATAAAAACCCTGTCTGTGAATTATATCTGTCCTGAGGCATCAGTCCAGTGGGAGGTTGAGTGATAAGGATATTATCTGGTAATAGCTGGGGCCCCACATTTAGTTTACTTTTCAGAGTCTCCCATCTTATTAAAGTGATGTGCTTGGGGCCAGAAGCTTAGCAGTGACCACCTCTGCACACTGGGTGAATTCGGCCCTCCTAGAATTCCAGAGAATTTCCACTAAAAGACTCAAATGCAGCATCTTACCAGGTGTGAGTTCCTTCTTGGGAGTGGGGTAGTGGCTTGTGTTCTAGAAATGATTCTGCAACCCCAGAGATGACGCAGGGACAAATATTCTGAGAGATTTCAGTACCATAAAAATGTAAAATGTTACAAAAGGTCAGTCTTTCATCATTGAAAGGATGCCAGGTGTTTGACTAAATTTTTGCTCCTCAAACTGAAATGTTATTTTGTAAGCTCAATGATCATTAGAATGCTTTCGTTTTAACAACCAGTTGAGTAGTTGTGGATAGTAATTTAAATTTTGGAAAAAATGATTTTCAGTTGATATTTTGATTTCTTTGTTTCTTTTGTAGTGATGAGAATAGTAACTGTAGGAGGACATATGAGGTGCTAGGACTGGTGCTAAGCACTTACATACATCATTTCATTCAGTACTCATGTACCTTATAAGGTAGCATAATTTTTTTTTTGAGAAAGGGTCTTGCTTTGTAGTTCAGGCTGGCCCTGAGCCCACTATGTAGCCCAGGCAAGCCTGGAACTCAGCACTCCTCCTGCCTCTGCCTCCAGAGTGCTGTGGTATACAGTATCGATTGCTGGTGGGCGTGAGTCACCAGGCCCAGCATTGTATGTGGTTACTGGGATCGAACTCAGGGCCTTCCGCTTGCGAGGCAGGTGCTGGAACCACCGAGCTAAATCTTTGGCCCAAGGTGGTGTAATCTTTATAGGTAAAATCTGAGGTGAGAAAGGTTAAGTATTTGTAGCTAGCAAATCACAGGGCTGGGATTTGAATCCACTTATGTCTTCTTCCAAAGCATAAGTCCTACTCTCTAGGAAGGGGAAGCTGCCTGGATTGGGCATATCTCCATCATTAGTCTTAGCTGAGTGGTGGAGACAGGTGGGGTGGGTTTTGCACAGTGGTTTACTGTCAAGTTTACAAAGGATGCTTCCTTTTCATTCTCTTACATCAGCTTATTAACGCCAGAAGGTGGCAGTGATTCAGGACTAAGTGATGTTGCTTGAAGACCTGGAAGACAAAGACTCGTTCCTGTTTGGAGGGGGACTTGGGAGTCAAGTCTTCCACAGTCCAGCCAGGTCACTGGAAGGCTTCCGCTTTTCCATTGGGAATGTGTCTTTCCCTGGGCTTAGTACCAGGGGAGCCGTTCTTTGGGGGTCAGTACCTGTGAGAGATAGTGGTGACTAGAGCAGGGTGCTGCACTCCTTGGGGTTCTCGTGAGGGAGCTAGGAGAAAACCTTTCCACCCTTCCTTTCCATTCCAAAATTACATCATTGTAGCAGCAGATTTTGAGAATTAAATCTAGAAACTGTTGTAAGAGTTGGACCTATTAGGTGGTTTTTCATTCTGCATCTATAATTATTTCTTTTAAATAATGCCAACATTTTTAAAAAAGCTGAACTTACTGTTCAAAAAGAAAGAAACTGGCCATTTTACTACACAGGATTGCCTTGAATCTCTCACCTCTGCTTTTCCTGTTTTCTAAGGAGAACATAGAATTGTCACGTAGCAGTGATGCTGTGAACTGTTACCGCACCCATTTGCTAGTGAGTTCCTCATTTTCTTTGTTTTAGATTGATGAAGGGCTGCTTGGACTTTGACTCTTCTCAAGATGTTAATTATATATTTCAAAATCATGTGTTCTGTTAAAATTCACTTACGCATAGCCTTGGAAAGAGAACTGGAGGTAAGGAGTTGCTTCAGGGTGTAGAATATTGTTTTGGAGGCCTTGGGAAATAAATCTTAAGAGTTAGTTCATTTACCACCAAGACATATTTAGTCAGTATATATAAACAAAAGAAGTCACAGTGTGCCTGGACATTATTTGTCCCAGATGGAGTTTAAACTTGGCTAGTTACACTGCGCTGATGTCATGGTGCATAAACTGGCCCCAAATTAGACGTGCATAGAATCTGCTGTGTGCTTCTATGTGCTGAGGGTGTGTGGGGAGGAGGGGCGGGGCTGGCTGGAAAATCTTTGTCACGTTTTTCCTTCTCATTCTGCAGAGACTAGTGTCAGTCTTAGATGTGGGCTTGGTACAGAATGAGGGAAGAATTGGAATGATCTGCTCATTTGTACAAGTTGGTGTATGTGTGTGTTCAAGGACATGGTTATTCTAGGGATGAATATGAGTGACCTTGGCTTTCTGATAGTTGCTTAAGAAAGCTTTACTCAAATCTAGAAAGGAAAACCTGAAAGCATTGCTTGTGTGTGTGTGTGTGTGTGTGCGCACGCGTGTGCGCGTTGCTGGGGATTGAACCTAGGGCTTTGCAGAAGGTAGATAAGTGCTAAGCAATATGTTTTTGAAGGGTATTGGTCAGTTCTGCTTGGAAATTTTCTTTAAACTTTTTTTGTGGTCCTAAACACTCAGCTGTGTAATTCCGTTTTCCTTGATTGTGTAGTGGGTGAGTTTTTAAACTAACTGTCTGAAAAGGCAAGTGCTGAATGCTTCTTGGAGAGTCTGGCTAAGTTTTTAATCCTTCTCTGCTTTGAGAGGGCAGCTTTTGGATCAGAAAATCGCCAGGGGAAGGGTCTTATAGACTTAAGTGCTTACTAGAAAGTTTCCATATTTTGCTGTGTTATAGCCTTATTCTTGATTGCTTGGTTTCTTTATGATAATCTTTTTTTTCAGAGTTGTTTTTTTTTTGAGACAGGGTCTCGCTTTGTAGTTCAGGGTGGCCCTAAACTCACTACGTAGCCCAGGCAAGCCTGGAACTCATGGTAATCCTCCTGCCTCTGCCTCCCAATTATAGACATGCCAGGTATAATTTTACTTAGAAGCATTTTCAGGTAATTCCAGTCATTTTGTAGATAAAAGGAACTTACTTAGATTTCAGAACTTCCATGAATGGATTCTGGAGTGGCTTCTCTTGTTGGGGTCCCTGGAAGCCAAAACCAACAGACACTGGGAAATGGATGAGCTGGGTGCTGAGCCTCAGGAGAGCCAGCATGTTTCCCAAATAGGAGCAGAAACTCTGGTTAGAGGTGAGGACTGGGTGGTTTCAGATTTTATTGAGAACATGAAATATGGCAGAGTTGGTAAGTTTTTTTCTTGAGTCTCATTTTACTTGTCATTGGCGGGAACTTGGTGATATGATTAACTTTGAATTCTTGAAGACAGTAGTATAGTGATTCTCCTTGGGCTTGTCATTATATTTATAGCCCTTTCCTTTTGGTTAGCAAACCAATCAAAATTATGGAGAGTGGGCAAATGTAGACTATGTGATTGTTTGACTAGTTGCCTAGAGGTAAAGGACATGAGTCTTAGGTTGGCTCCTGAAAGTTTTTGGAATTTTGTTCTTTGTTTGTTTATTTGTTTTTTTTAAAGAACAAAAGCCAAACAAACTAAAAAGAAAGAAAGAAGGGCCAGAAAAAGTCTTGAAGAGAAAAGAGATATAAGAGAGATGCAAACCAGTTGTAGCAGTGGTGGAAATAGGAATGGTGGAAGCATACTTAAATAACAGAACTAGAAAGACAGGAAGTAGGAAAATATGAAGTAGTGATGACTCTGAAACTATAATTTTAGGAAGCCCAGTGTTGATAGAGGGCTGGGAAGAACTATAAAGCAGCAAACTTGGAGATCTGAATAGCCATAATTAAACTGTGAGTTATTTTTAAAAACTCTTACTTAGAGCAATGTAGTTCCTGAATTATGTCACTGATGGATATTTCATTAATGTCTTTATTGGGTTCCACATGTCTAGTGTCTTGCCTCCCAGCTTGAGCTTCTCATTGCTACCAGAATTACCTACCAATGCTGCCTTCTTTCTGCTCAGAGTAAAAGGCCAGTCCTTCAAGTAGGACAATTTAGGCTTTTTTGGGGTGGCCTTGGCCTATCTCTGCAGTCACACCTTTGGATCATGGTTGCATGTACACACTATATGGGAATTCAAGTGTTGTTAAATGCATCCTCTCTGTGAACTTACTTGTTTGATTGTTCTTTTGCTTACCCATTTATAGCCTCCTAGCTCCCTCTTTAAATATCACTCCTAACTACAACATTGCCAGATTTCTAGATGGTTTCATACATGCCCATAGCATTTGACAGTGTATAATGTTATGTTGTAGTTATTTTTCTTGTGGCTGAGACAAAATATAGGACACTGAAAGGAAGAAAGACATTTTTCAGCTCATAGTTTGTGGAAGGTTCAGTTCATAATCAGCTGATTCTAAGGCAGAGTGGCATGCATAGGAGCATCACAGAGCAGAAACAGTTCATGGTGTAGCAGGCAGAAGGCAGCAAGCAGCTAGCCTATCTTCCCTTTTATTCTGTGAGGCATCCAGCCTTTTGGTGGTACCACCCAAAATTATGCTAATTCCAATCAGTGGACAAATTTAGTACCACATAGCTTTAACCCCCGTATCATGCAATTTAGATCCAACCAGTTCCAAAAAAACCTTGCCTATGAGCACATGAAGCTTTGGGGGGACATCTAGATCCAAGCTATATCACATTTCTTTATACAGTTAATTATATATCCCTGGCGTGGTACCCATATACAAAATGGGCAAGATTATGTTGTTCTTACTATAGAATCATCCATGCTTAATATGATAAAGTGTTTTTAACTATGTAGCAATTACTCAGTACATGTTTGTTGAACTGAATAACCAAGGTTTCAGTAATTGCATTGTGTTGATTTAATTAAGAGTAATATAGTCAAAGCAAAGCCAAGGTCTAAATAGGTGATAATCTGTGCAGAGGGCAGAGAGGAGTATAGAGAGAGTTTTTTTGTTTTTCTTTCAAATACTTCTAAAACTCTCCAATTATGTTAATATACTCAAAGTTGTAGGCAATAGTAGTAGTGTTAATTTTAAGGAATTAAGAAAGTATAGTAATAGAGGAGAATTAGCTCTAGAATATGTAACGATAAAATATGCTTTTTCAAAGGATGGGAACATTGTTCATGGGCACATTATTTCTTATATCTAGGGGTAGGACATTATATGACCAGTATTAAAACAGGTTCTGAAAAATATGGCATATGGACAGTTAAATAGATTTTCTCACTGGCCTTGAGATTCTTACATTAGATTTGCTTGATTAAGCCCAATGCAGCTTATTAGAGATGTGTGACACTAATTGGCATATCAGTGGAGATCTTGATGCTCTGTTTCAACTAATCAGAATTAGACATGAGATAGCCTGGTCGTTATGGAGTGGGACAAATTAAGCTCAGTGTGCAGGTGTGCCCAAGGGAGGGCTGGGTAGGTAGGAAGAGGCCTGAGCTTCTGATTTTCCTTCTGCCTGTTCAGATCTAGGTCTGGGGATCCCAGTGCATGGAGGGGGTTGAGGAGTGAAAAGGTTACCTGTATCTGTTACAAGGATTAAGACTGAAATGGTGATGGCAATGGTAGTTCCCAGTGAACATAATTCATAATTAAAGGAGGAGGAGTTGTATTTTTGCAACTCAACAACTCTCAAAAATGAATTTAATAGGACAAATGATTAAATGGTTCTACAGATCCACATAGCTGTTTGGTAGCTGTTACTCTTAGTTGGGGAAAAAACCATACTGAAGCTTAAAATTTGAGGCTTTTATGTTTTTGCTCTTTGTCTTTAAAGTCCTATAGTTGAAACTTTAGATTCAGGTGTTAGTGACTCTCTTAAAAGAGGCTTTTAACTTAGTTTGGGGGATCTATATTACATTATGCATTTTTTTCCATTTAAGTTAATGTTATATTTATATTCTTAGCACACAGCAACTCTCTTTGTAATAGAATCTCTTTATTCAAGGCAGTATGCAATTAGAGATAGAAATGTACAACTTCTTACAAGCAGCCTTTGTATTTTCTTTGCCACTGACTGTAAATGTTTTATTTTTATTTAAATGTCCTCCACCCCCAAATCCATGCCAGCTCCATTCACCAGCCCAAGGTGGGAAGAATTTTGTATTATCTGAGGTTCTGTTTCTAGAGCAGTGGTGGTGAACTTATGTTACCATTGAGAGCTCTAAAATGTTCACCATCACTAGGCTCGAAGAATACCCAGCTCCTTGTGGGTGCTCATTAGTGTGTGCTGATTTATGGCAGACATGTAGTAGTACTTCCGTGAGGGCATTTATTTTGTGAAATGAAGCCTTTGAACTCTATTGGTTTTATTTCGTGCAGCCATAAAATTGGGTGGCTTCAGTGTATAAAGCTGTCCCACTTGGTTCTTTTTCTTTTATTTTTTGAGATAGGGTCTCGCTTTGTAGTTCAGGCTGGCCCTCAGCTCACTATGTAGCCCATGCAAACCTTGAACTCAGCAATCCTCCTGTCTCTGCCTCCCGAGTGCTGGGATTACAGGTGTGAGCCACCACGCCCAGCACTGTGGTATGTGGTATTGATCGCTGGTGGGCATGAGTCTCCACGCCCAGCATAGTATGTGTTTACTGGGGATCGAACTCAGGACCTTGCGCTCACAAGGCAGGCGTTGGAACCACTGAGCTAACCCTCCGGCCCTGGTTCTTTTTCTTACAATCATTCAGTCTTCTCTTGTTATTGTTACTAATGGCAGGAGAGTTCAGGGAAGAGCCTGAGAAGTGGGATCCAGTGTTTGTGACATTGAATTGGTTAGGGCTTTGGTTTATCTGAGGATGCTGGGTGGTGCAATGAAGGACTCAATGATTTTGTGAGAAATCATTATACCCATTATAGAAGTTAGGGTCCTTTGTTACCTAACTGTCATACCTTGATTGCAGGCAGGAGGATCTACTTCAGGAAGTGAGCACACATTTCCTAGAAGGAGCTTGTCCTGTGTCTCTGGGGAAGTGGTTTTGACCCGGTTAACTGCGTTTTCTCATTACAGCACAATGTGGAAGTACTGTGTCTTTGTAGAGACTTGACATGGTGCGACTGCTGCCCATTGTGCCTAGGCACTTTGTAGTGGCTTTGAGCACATTTCTTATGTTCTTTAAGCCCCAGTTTCCCATCTGTAAAATCTTTGTGGACTTTGGAAAAGTGGTCACTTATTTTTCATCACGGTTCCATAAACTGTGTTTATTGCAGAATTTTCAGTTCAGGTAATGTTAGTGGCCTTGCTTGGTACAGATAGCAGCAGAAGCCTGAGGTGTGTGGCTGTCTGTGCTTTGATTAGCGTGGTTCTGTGTTAAGAAACAACTCACCAGTGATTAACATCTTTGTTTTCTTGTTTTTCTTTCTTCTTCTCTGACAAGAGACAGAATGCAGCATAAATCCATTTCATGCTGACTTGGGAAAAGCAGGAAGTGGTCAGGGTGAGGAAATACACATGACGAGGTTTGGACAGCAGTGTTACGTCTTACATCCTGCGTTGAAGAGAACGTGTGACAGTTAGAGCAGCTTTGTGGCTGAGGAGAAGGGAGGAGGGAGGCGGAGAGTGTGTGATACTGAAGGTCGGGCTCTCTGACCTCCCAGCCATGACTCAGGGCAGGTGATGCAAGGCTGCTGATGGGTTTGTTCAAGTCTGCTGTTGGAATCGGTCATCGGGCTGGTGTGTCAAAATTGTATTTTTATCTCTGCAGTTGACAGTGGAAGCGGCAAGGTGGTTAGCCTTCTTCATTGTAGTGTGGGGCTTTCTTGTAAAATATCTCAGTGGCAAGGTGAATACAGATGGCTCAAATAGTGACCTCTGCTCTTACTAATCCAAAATGGTTTTAGGACACAGGAGATTTGCCTGATTTCTGAGCTAACTTGGTAGATTATAATCTGGTTGCCATAGAAACCCAGCAGCAGTGAAAATTATAGGCACTAACCCTTTGAAAGGAGGTATTTTAGTAGGCTCCTTAAAAGCTCCCCCTAGAGAAGTGATGTGAGAGTCAGGTCGTCCCTGCTGGGTATCTCTGCCATACATTGGGTTGTGGCCTGGGATCAGTAACTGCCCAGGGACTGGTCAAAGCCCTTGTCCTGCCCTCTGGAGCACACCCCAGTTCAGCATTCCTTTTTCTTGCCCGGGACTTTCCATAAATCTGGTGAATTATATTTTCAGAACTTCAGGACACATTATCTGATAATTAAGAATGTGGTACAAGAGAGTAGATGCATTTAGGAGTGTCAGAGAAAATCTGGAACATAGAGTTTTGATGTCCATTGATTTTTTTTCCAGCTAATTAAGTCCACAGGTGTATATTATTAACTTCTCTGTAGAGGTTTAGACACAAAGCAGGTGATGTAGGCTGTATTACAGTGATGCTAGGGTTTAACTGAAGACTTAAAGATAAGTATTATTCTCTTTATTGAAGTATCCTTTTATCTCATTGTAGTAGAGGCATGCTCTATACTTATGCAAATATCAAGTTAACTCATATGAATTTCATGTTAAAGAAATGACTCTGAAAGCTCAGTTTCAAAAAAGCAATTGAAATATTTTGTCACTAGAGATCTGAAGAGATATCCTTTTGAGTTCTTAAAATGGCACAGTGTGTTTACATTGGTAAGAATTTGAACAGTGAAAACCAAAAGGTTATTGACACAGTTACTAAACAGGAAAAATAAATTGTCTTGAAATAACTTATCATTCAAAATAAATAGGAAGCACCAGTAATGAGGCTTGGACTATTCTTTTCCAGTTAATTTATTTTTTACTTTTAAAAACTTTACGATAGTAACAGTGTCTCCTATGATGAATTATTAGAAGAACCAAAGTATGTGGATAGGTTTAATAAAGGTTTAGTTTTAAGGGTAAAATGACTTTGACATTAATAAATAGTTTAAAAAACTGATAGATTTTTAGTATTTGTAGTAAAGCTGACCTTCAAACTGCATCTTATGAAAGCTTCATTTCTAAATTAAAATAATTGTGTTCAATGATTTTCCTTATGTTTATGACTTTTAACCATTCAGTAAAAATTGTTCTGATTCTGTGCCAGGCATAGGGCTAGACAGATTTTATCCTTGTGTCACCTAATTAAAAAAGGAAAGGCAGAGACTAACATGATTGCTTAGTTAATTAATTGCAGTTGTAAGTTTAGGAAGATGTAGGTAAAGAGGATAGAGTTTTTGTTTTTAGAACACCTAGCAGGGGACTGAGCTGTCCTGGGAGTCAGATGCCACGCCTGGGAAGGACAGATGGACATTGGCTGGTCTGGAAAGGAGTAATGTCAGTGGTAGGCAGGGCTAAAGGAGTGCGAACAGGATACTTGATTTCTAAACCAAGAAGGAATAAGGCTCACTCCCAAAACCTGTAAATCCACTAACGACATTCCATCAATTTCCAAAACATATACTGATAATTTGAGTGTTAACCTTGAACACGATAATTTTTTGATGTGCTTGTAAGTTTGGATTATGCCTTTTACTTTTTAATTTAGTTATAAATTAGTGATTCCCCTTTTTTATTAAGACAGACTGTTGAAAGAATATACTTTGCCATTCCTGCTCATGGGCTGGTCTTGCAAGTTATCTTCTAATACTAAATATTAATGTTCATCTACCTAGAACACTAACTCTAGGTAATTTGAGTTTGGTGGGGGTAACTAGTAACATTTATTTCATTTTGTGTTTTAGACATAGATAGTTTAGCAAACTTTTTATTTTGATAATTTTCCTTTATATGTATAGTGACCCTTTTACTTCAGGAGTTGGCTAAATTCATGAGAGGAACAAAGGAATTGTGCTTCTTAAAGAAAACATTTCTTAAAGTTGAATTTTCTAAGTTACATAAGTAACACTGGAAAATTCACTTGGTTAAATGAAATGCATGTATCTCTTTATCTCTCAAAATTTGATCCAGATTTATGATTTATACCCTCTGTTTCACATTTATGCAATAGTCTGTGCCACATACTTCCTGTCTAGTACATAAATTTAGATAATAAAACTTGAAGAAAAATCCCAGGTGCTTTAGTATTAAATTGAAATTAATGTGTTATTTTGGCAGGTTATTCTCGTTCAAGTTAATCCAGGTGAGACTTTTACAATAAGAGCAGAGGATGGAACACTTCAGTGCATTCAAGGTAAGGAAATTTTTGGTAAACATTCTAATCAAAGGATTTATCCTTTATTACTTTAATGATGTAAGGTTTTTTTCCCCTTTTCTGTGTCTGCATATGATTGTAGAAGAAGAAACATCTTTCTTTTTCTCTCAAGTAGTCTCAAATATGTATTGTTGTCAAGTGATACTTTTGCTAGTAAAGTCTGGTTTAAATAGCTCTTAGCTATTTATTACTAAGTAATGAACATCTCCAAAATTTAGTGGTTTTAAAAAAATTAATTATTTCAGTTTCTGTGGATCAGGGAATGGGATGACCTATCTTGATCCCAGGGGTTTGGACTTCCCCAAAAGCTAAAATCAAGGGGTGCGCTAGAACTGCGGTTGTCTTAAGGTATGTCTACATCCAGGCTCACCCACATTGTTTCTAGCAGCATTTAATTGTCTGGGGACTATTTGAAGGAGATTTTCCTTAATTCTATATGAAATCTGTGGCTCCACAGGCAGGGAGGGGAGCCTGACACAGGCTTTCTGGCAACTGGCTTCATCACAGTGTAAGTGTCCAGAGGTCAAGGGGGATCCATAGGTTCACCCATTGCCAAGAAAGGTAATTAAATGAATCTGAATCCTAAGAGGCAGTTTCTTGGGGGTCATGGTAGAATGATTCCCATCAAAACCTGTGGATTAGCCCCTGGTGATTTGTGTTCTTCCCACATGCAGCAAGGGCCTGTGCCATGCATCTAGATTCTGAATCTGAAATTTTGTCATCTAAGCTCCAGGTGTGGTAGAGGCTCCTTATATATAGTTTTTTTTCTTTTTTTTTTTTTTTTAAAGACAGGGTCAGGCTGGCCCTGAACTCACTATGTGGCCCAGGCTAGTCCCAAGTGCTAGGATTATAGGCCTGAGCCACCCGGCCGGTATTGTGATATGTGGTATTGGGATTGAACTCTGGACCTTGTGCTTGCTAGGCAGATACCACTGAGCTAAATCCCTGGCCCCCTTTCATATAGTTCATAAAAAGTATAGCACCTAGGGGTTTAGTTCTGGTTTGTGCTCTACTAATACTTCTTCTTCATAGTTTACTTTGGAAAAATGGCTTAGGTTTGACTGTATGGGAGTCCTAGGTAGGTAATTCAATCTAGCTCAGCCCTTGGTAAGTAAACACCAAAGCATAAGGAAGGTGTGGTTTGAGATAGCTCTTTTTGGCAACAAATAGTGATTAAGATCATGGGGAAGATGATAAATTGGCCTACAGTTGAGAGATCCATGTTAGTTTAGTATTGGGAATTGGACGAAATGACTTGTTTACAGCACATGAGTAAATGAGAAAATCTCCATCAGAGTTTTTTTTTTGAGACAGAGTCTCAAACGCTTTGTAGTTCAGGATGGCCCTGAGCTCACTATGTAGCCCAGGCAAGCCTTGAACTCAGCAATCCTCCTGCCTCTGCCTCCTGAGTGCTGGGATTACAGGCGTGAGCTACCACGCCTGGCCATTTTAGTTTTCTTTAATGAGCTGCATACAAAAGTTGTTTTTTCTGCTGCATTGCTTAATGCAATAGGGTGCATTGTTTTGCAGTTTCACTTCTTATCTATAAGAACAAAAATTTAGTACTGTTTTTGGGGGAGGATTAAGTATATTTTTGAGGATTAAAGCTTAACCAGTTTTAATTGGTATTAATCTGACATAATATAATCATTTTATTGATGCTTTTCATTGCCTTTCTCTGACTGACCACTGTTGCTCTGAAATTGGTCTTTGACATTTTAAACCATTTAAAAACAAAACTTAGTCTTTGCTGAGGAAAAATATGTTGAAACTTTAGGTCCAGGAAGAGAGGAAATAAATATTTTTAACTCATCAAGATAAATATAATCATTATGTACTGCCAACGTGTACTAATACAAATAAAAATTTAAAAAATAGTAGGGAATGTAGAATCTTCTACCTACTCATAGCGTTATAGTAAATACATATTGCCAAGTAAAACTTCAGCATCTACTCTGTATCTCTTTAAAAAAAAAACTACAAAAGTCAGATAAAAAATTAACCATATAGAATAAGAGTCAGATTTTCTGTTCAGCACACAAGTGTTTGAGTCCCTGGCTATTGTAATGTTGGAGTCCCAGAGTTGTTGGATAGACTATGAATTTTTATAACCAAGTATGTGTAATAGAATCTATAAAAGTAAATTGCTGCAAGATCAACATCTATAAAACTCATGCCACCTGAGTTCACTCTTTGGTAAATTCTTTTAGTTCACTTTTAATGATTTTTTTTTCTTAGTGGAGTTAGCCTGTCCCTCACTTTTATTTTTTTTGAGTCCATGTCAGTAGCTGGTGCACTTGGCAGGAAATGTTGCAAGTGTATGACTGTATTCACAATGGAAGTTTTGTTTTTATTCATGATGATACTTGGAGATAAGTGACATTAACATCCTTCCAGTGATTTCAGAAATGCCTTTGACCGAAATCAAGTTGTGAACCCTATTTATCTTTGGCTCCCCTGACTTTCCTATTCTTTGTTCACTTGTGAAGATGCAGAGACTGGAGTTGCCTTCATTTGTGGAGTGATGGTACCTGGCCCAGTTAATTGAAATGCATAGGACAAAATAAGAAGAAACCAGGAACCAAGTGCTGTGCTAGGGCTTTGGAGGCACTGGGACAATGGGATAAATTTCATAAACTGGAAGGAAGGTTACCAGGCAGACTGAACTCCAGATCCAGGTCCATTGGCTGCCACTGATTTCTAATGGGCAGTTACTAAGCCACATAATGAAGGAGTCTCCATTTGTATCCAGTGTGAGCTGGTGAATGTCTCAGTCCTGCTCAGAGCACAGCAGTGTAGACCACGGGCATAGGCAGTGCATGTGTGAATTCCAGCTTGCGCTGTTACGCTATCCTGACTCTTGGTGTGATCTCGTTTCTCTCACACCCCTTAGGCTGTGCCGTGCATTGTGTTATTTAGTGAGTATGATTAGGGATACTTAAGGAAGCTGAGCCCCATAGGGGTTGAGTCTCAAAAATCACATAACTAGAAAGAGGCAGCAGGGCTGAATTTTCTTGCCTGGAGAGCCTAAGTTCTTCATTGCCTTGCTCTCTGCCTTGTCATCAGGAAGGATTCTGATTTCCTCAGGGCTATGACAAAGTGGGTTCCCGTTCATGAGCACCAGGGTAGTGGGTAGGAAGCCAGGGTAAGGCAGAAAGGTTTGCAGAACAAAAGAGGATGGTGGAGATTGGGTCTTGGGAGTAAAACAGGCACTTTGTTCAAAAGTAAGATGTACTTAACTAGCTTGGGGTTGGGTTAGAAGACAGATGCTGAGAGTACTGTAGAACACATTATTTCTGACATGTTAAGAATGGCTTCAGATTTGGGTTGAGCTCAGTTTCCAAGTGGGGTGCCCAGCATTGGTCTCTAGGAGAGGACTGGTGCCACAGGAGAGTTCTGTCATAATGGGAGACAGTCTTTCTGCCTGCCTTCTGAAAACCTATTAGGAGAGAATCAGAAATTGAGGTATTTTATAGTGGAAACTTCTGAGAAAAGCATTTGTACATTAGTAGGGATTAAATTAAAGACAGTACAACTTGTGGGGAGAGTTTGATTTGTTTTAAATTGGGGTGAAAGGTTATTGTTGATGGTGGTGTTCCTGGAAATATTGTAGTCATACTCATTGTGCATCCTATGGTTGAAACTGTTGGCCTAATAACTGCCATTTTAACATTAGATAAGGAACTGCTTTCAGGGCAAACCTGGTGGTAGCCAGTGGAGTTGGTTTCTGGACTTTGAAATGACACATATGGGGTTTGCCCCCTTTGCTGGCCATGCAATTTTGTTAGCCTGATAATTTTCTGAAGGACACTATGACATCACTAGAGACCCCCATCAGCTCATTGTGACGCTATTAAAAGAGCTTGGAAAGGACATGGTGGTGCATGTCTGTAATCCCAGAACTCGGAGGGAGAGGCAGGAGGATTACCTCAGGTTTGAGGCCAGCCCTGGCTACATAGTGATTCCAAAGCCAGCCTGGACTGCATAGTGAGACTGTCTCAAAAAAAAGGGGGAAAAAAAAAACCTTGGAAATTGATAGTGTTACTGTTGAAGAATATAGTTACTCTGGGAGAAAAGAGGATTTTTTTTCCTTTTTTTTCCCCCTGGAATGTCCTTCATGATAATGAGAGAAGAAAAACACAGGAAACATACAATATGCTATGATAGCAGATGCATTTCTAGTGGAATATTTCTCAATATTTTCCACGAAACATAAATCACAGGTCTTGAAGGGCCCACAAAGGGCATAGCACATGTTCACTTGGAGGCTGGACTTACACCTAGGCTTCTCAAACAGACAGTTATTCATTTTTTGGCCAGATGGAATTGTATAGAGTTAATTGTGAAGAATTGTCCTAGCAATTAATACAAATCCTTGCCTTCACTCGAAATCAGGGATTAATAGAGGGCAGCTGTGGGTCTCATTCTTTTGTATCCTTGTCTGGGCCAAGGTGCCGGAGGACAGCCTTTCTTCCTGTCCACACAGGCTGTCCTTTTGTCTGGGCTTTCTCCTCCCCGTGGAAGCCTCCAGCCAACACAAATAGGCACTTCCTGGAAGGCTCTAGGCCTGTCTCTTCCAAGAGCCCTCCTGGACCGCTGCAGTCCATCCTGACTTAGCTCTGAGCTTGGAGGAGCAGGTGGGTGAAACATTATGAAGTCTAGACACATGGAAACTTCACCCTGAGTCAGACTCTGAAGTCACTGGGACCGGAAGCCGTAGCTCTGTGCCGCGTTCCCCGGCCATATTCACAGGTCATCACTGGCTGGACTCTGACTGTCTTTAGTAGTTCATCAGGCGTGCTGATTTTTCTCTTATTTTACCTTTCCAGTGGGACATAAAACTGTTGAGAAATGTGTGTGTAGTAGTCCCAAAGGTCTCTACAGAGCTTTCAAATCAGAATGCTAGTTTAAGCTTATCAGTGTGCTTTTGAGAAAAATTTAAATCCTCAAAAATTTTCATAATGACCCTGTATTAATACTGCAGTTTTGTTTTAAGACTATTATGCATAAATTATGAGCCTGGAGAAAATAGGTGACTGTCATGGTGATATAGGAAATAGAAAACGATTTAATGCCTAAAAAGCACCATTATCTTAATAATAAAATCTAAAGATAGTAATCATTTTTGTCCAGAGTAATGTAAATATCTTTTACAGCTGTGATTTATTCTGCTAAGTTGTATTGAGTGAGTAGACCAAATAGCAGAGTGTGTGGTTGGGGGAAACTTTTAAGAGAGCCCAACTCTGCGATACTGCAGGCATTGAAGCTGTTTGAATGTGTGCAATTGTTTTCTTCTCTTTCTTGCTCTCCTTAAGCTCTCTTCAGCTCTGTGGCTTACTCTCCCCCTGCTCCTGGCGAGTGTGGGAACTGTATCATTGATGAACACCATGCTCTGCTCAGTGGCTCTGTGAATGACACCATTGAGAGCTGTTCCACATTCCTGAATTTCCTTTTCTCCTCCTTCTCCCATCCCACCCCCAATGGATGATTCAGCATCCAGAATGTCACAGAGTCCTTAATGGTGCTTTTTTATTTTAAATGTGCCACTTTCTATATACTTATTGGATGTGTTTGACAGATTAGAATACTGACCTGTCCTTTCTAGGAATTATGTGACAGGCTCTAGGGAACTCAGGTGGTCTCTTGCTTTGTTTATTTGAAATGTCTTGAAGAGCATCATAGCTTGCTTAGATATATAAGCTGAGGCAGACAGATTTCAAAAGTAAAGTTTCTATATGCTTTGATCTTTTAATATGAATTCTGCATGTAAAAGAGAAATCCCTGTTTTACTGCCTTAAAACCCAGGAATGTTTCAAATAAAGTCTGTCTTTAAAGGTTGAAGGTTGTATCTTTTAAGAGGGTTAAATACAATCAGTTTTTGATTAAAAAATTCAAAAGTGAAGTTATTATAATATGCATACATCAGATACATTTGTGTCTTTCATTATGTTGACTACAAAATTATTATTTGATTGTATTTGATTCTTTGTAGAAAGCCCTATTATAAGAAGAAATATTTGTATTATCTAAGATTAAGATTTGGGTGCCTATTTTTCTACACAAGAAATCTTTTTAAAAATCCATTTATTTTGCACTTAGGGGCTTTGTGAGAGATTACTAATAAGATGGAGAGA
>PVIC010021972.1:0-28093 GCA_004025085.1 Thryonomys swinderianus
TCCTGTCAGTATTCTATGGAGAGACGCCACGAGCTTCTTTACAAAATAGTCCAGAAACGGAACCCAAGTTATACCTTCCCGCCTTCTTTCTTCTCTGTTCCTCACTGCACTGAGAAGCCTTAGGTTCATCACCTTTTAATGCAGTGCTATTTATTCCATTTTATGGCAGTGAAATCACACAGGATAACATGTCCAGAATTATTTTTGAGATATGAAATGCTGGATAGCCATTAGGAATCACCAGTAAAGAAGGCAGCCAGAAGTTCATGCGTCATACACTTTCAGGAAGCCAGGTATTTCATTTTGTTTTTCAATATATGTACAAGGGGTAATCAAAAAGTAATGAGGAATGCTTACAGTTTAGAAAAAAATGATTATAGTAAAAGACACATTGTCATTATTCTCAAAAAGCTGCCTCCTGCTCTAAACATACCTCTCTCATTCTTCTCACCTCTTACGGAAGCAATTCTAGAAGTCCACTTTTATGACTGTCTTTAAGAGGCATATCCACAAATATGGGGAATGCCACTTCTGGATGCCATCCAGTGAAATTCAGGGTCATAAAAACATGACAGTGTGTCTTTGTCCACTTTAGTCACCAGATCTGCTACTATGGGATTTCTAGCTCTTTCCCAAAGTCAAAATGACCATGAAGCATAAACGTTTTGAATTAAAACAGAATATCAAGGCAGCCATGGGACAGAGAACTTCTAGAACTGCTCTAGAAAGTGGTGAGAGGAATGAAAAGATAAATATGCTTGAAGAGAGAGGAGGGTAGGTTGAAGGGGATTAATGACAATGTAGTTTTACTGTATTTTACTATAAGTTTTAATGGAATGCACCACATTTTTAAAATCATACCTCGACACACTCATATACACATAATAAACACATATGTACAGGTAGGAAGCTTTAAGTTAGTGGGTGCTACATTTTAAAATATTTCTTTAATATCTGGTTTCTAACAATGATCTATATTTTATGTAGTGTATAGTCATATTACAACTTCCTCTTAGTGCTAGGTACTGGATTAAAATGTTTACATATGTTATGTAGTTTATTCCTTATGTCACCATCATAAACAGATATATTTCTCTTTTGCAAATAGGCAAACTAAAATCTGTGAGTTAAGAAAATGCCGCAAAGTTATTCTGCTAGCAAATAACAGTGGCAAAAGTCTGAATTTAGGTCTACCTGCCTACAAAGATTTTCTTATCAACACAAATCTCATGAAGTTAGCGCTTGTGTGAATCCCAGTGTAGCATGTACATGTACTCAAGGAATAAATTCAAAAGTGTCTCATCCTCTAGGAAATGTGAGCATGCCTATGAGCAGAAGAACATAAAGCGATAAAACATTTATAGCTTCCTCAAAATTGGCAGGACCTTTAAAACTTCCTAAATGTCCTGAAAAGTTTCATGGTCCCTGGGCCAGGTGATGTGCCATATCTTGTAATTTAGGTAACCGAGAGATACCAATGGGATTAGTGGTCACGCATTTTATTCACTTGCAGCCGCTGCTCACACTAGGAGCCTTTCTGAAGGCCTACTGTGTGTGCTAGAGTTCTCAGGAAGAGCTGGGTGAAGGGAGAGGGGTGGACCCAAGCCAGGAAGAGTTCCCTCAGGAGCCTGAGCTCTGTCCTTTGGAAAGGACTCTCAAAGCAGTGAGAGTCAAATTAATCTTAGAATACATTAGCAATACTTAGAAGTAATAAAACTAAATCAAAATTTCTTCAAAGGATTTAGCCCTTCAGCAGTTAGCTCAGTCAGACCTGCCTCCCCCACATGCCAATTAGAGTTCAAAGAAAAGATTCATACACCTCATTTGCAGATCCACTGAACCCTGGGCACGAGTGATAAGTCCTTAAGTCAGAGAGATAGCTATATTTATTCTTAAAATTAACTAATTTGCACACTGAGGTTAAATGATTTGCCTCAAGACAATTCATTGGAATGTCTGATAAAACTCTGCGGCTGCATTTCTGATTTGACATCCCGGGCTGCTCTCTCTTGTTAAAGTTACTCTGGACAAATGCTCATAGGTGTCGACAAAGATCCCAGCACGAAACAAGTCCCTATCTGTGCGCAGAGACAAAACAATGTTTCCTAATTTATTTAGGGGCATTTAGAATGAAGAAACAAGAGGCTATGGTGGTTACGCTCGATTGTATCAACTCCAGGGTCTTCGGAGCTGTGCAAGGGGCGAGTCCCGCGCACTTCTTGGTCTGGCGGCTCGGGAAGACGCGGCTTCGGTCATCTGGTCTGGTGCAGCCCCTCGCTCTCTGCACCGACCCCTGCTCCGCTTTCTGACAGCGCGGACTAAGCAGCTTTGCCTGCCGCATCCTTTGGCAGGATGGCGTCGTGCTTCTGCTGGAGTCAGCTGGTCCCGTGCAACCAGCTTAAACCTCTCCTGCTTTTGTAGGTACCGGGTATCGTAATGTCTAAATTGCACTCTTTCCTAGGGTGATGCATCTATACGCACAGAAATACATACGTAGGCACATACACTTTAGTTTTATAACATTGGATTTCTTAGACTGTCCACGGGGGATTCTGTAAGTTACTTGTAGTTACTGAAAAATAAGTTTCCAAGTTTTCTCCTCAAAGAATATAAAAATTCATATTAAGCATTTTGGATGGAGTGATAAGTAAAATGATAATCAAAGCCAACACTATTCTGAAGGTGGCATTTACAGCTATTTTCCCCCTGAAAGTACACTACTAGATATTGTAACTGTAATGTACACAAATTTTATTTTAAAAACATTTTGGTTAGCTTCATTGATTGGGTAGCAAACAGTGATATTGATATTGATACAGAAAACAGAACAAGTGACTCAAATTTCTTCCTTCCCTCCCTCACTCCCTCCCTCATTCCCTCTCTTCCCTTCCTTCCTTCATTCCTTCCTTCGTTCCTTCCTTTGTTCCTTCCTTCGTTCCTTCCTTCCTTCGTTCCTTCCTTCCTTCCTTCCTTCCTTCCTTCCTTCCTTCCTTCCTTCCTTCCTTCCTTCCTTCCTTCCTTCCTTCCTTTCCTCCCTCCCTCCCTCCCTCCCTCCCTCCCTCCTTCCCTCCTTCTCTTCCTTCCTTTCCTCCTACCCTGGACTGAATCTATTTCAAGAACCTCATACTTTCCAGGGGTAGGTAACAGTACTTTAATATTTTCACAGAAAAAACCCACATAACTACAGCAGAGTCATTGGCTCAAATTCCTTAACTTTACTGTTAGACGCCATTGTAATTTTACTAGATTGCAACCTATCTTAGAACCCAACTTTGGGGCTAGAAATTAGCATAATTGAAATAATTCAATTTTGGGTAATTATAATTCTCACTTAAACCTAAATTAAATATGCCAAACTATAATTATGTTCAAATTTGCATTGGAAAATTATCCCCAGTTTGCTCATGGCATCTTAAAATATCTAGTAGGGGATCGTGAGCCCTTCAGGTTGAGTCAAGAGGCCTCATCTTCACAGCCTTTGGGAAGAGGAGACTTATTATGCATTAAGCACAGTTATTTAGCCTCCTCAGAAAGGGAAAATAGTCCATTATTTCTGCACTATATGATGTACAGGATTTGTACTCTAATCTTCAGATATCTCTAAGTTACAGTGCCATTAATGAGTGCTGAGTGACACAGTAGATTGTAAAAGATTAATGTTTTCTTTGGAGAGAAATCTGAAGCAAAGCAGGACCTGTCTTAGGACAAAGGTAACGTGAAGCAAAGACACAAGAAAAGGCCATAATATTTCAAGCCAGACATTTGAAAATAAGCACGGCTTTGTGATCCATTTAAAAATGATTAAAGATTCAAGACCACCTAAATGCACTGAGTGCTCACCTTTCAGCCCTACAAGGTGCTCAGTGATTATTCAGAGGCCTAGGATCAAATAGTCCTCACAGTTATTTATTCGGAATGCAAAAATAAAACACCAAAATAAAATACTTGGTGGTGTAAGCTGTCTGTCAGACTAACTTCTCTGCTGTGAGACTAAATTAGCCAGCTGATGTGGGGAAATTGGCAAGATGCTTTAGCTCCATCTTTGGGACACTGGCTAGACGGAGTCTGTGGATGTACAGGTCAGGGGAGGGCGGAGTCTGCATAGAGGTTTGACATTCTGTCAAAGCACACAATGAGTTTCTCACAAAAACATATGAATGTGTATCTCCACTTGACTATAATATTCATACTAATAACAGAATAAGGCAGAAGAGCCCTGGCTGACATCCCATCTGTTCTTATGAATTAAATTTAGAAATCATATGTAATATAGACATTTCTGTCTGAACATCATAAAACCCTGACATATTCAGGCTTTCATTAAAAAGCTCCACAATGTGCCTTGAATAACAATCTGTCTTAGCTAATTAGTATTTTCAGTTTAGCATATTCACTTCCAGACATATTGCTGTTTGCACATGGTAATTTAGGTAAACAGATACCATCCACAGCTGCATCAATTAACACTGCTAATCAAAACTGAATTCAGGTAATTAGGCACATTTATGCAAAAAATGTATAATTTTGGAAAAAAAGCTGTATTCTTCAGTAATATGTCAATAAGTAAAAAAAATATCATTTTGCTTATGAAGAAGAAGAATAAAGGGAGCGAAATCATCATTAATATATATATCATGTCGACAGAGTAAAATTCCTAAATTAAATCTCCATCTTTAATTGGCCTGTATTTTCAGAAATTGGATCATATTTTTCATAAATGTTTTCTCCAATGTTTCCATATAATAAAGCAGATTCACATCTGCCTAAGGGTTTAATCATCATCAAGGAAGACTCAAATGGTTAATGAAATCTCAAGTATTTATATAATTAGAAGAGATGTTGGTCAAACTTGTTCTTCCATCTTCCTCAGCATCTTTTAAGGGAAGATTGCCCAGCAAGTCTGCCTCTGTTATATACTTTAGTTTACTTTGCTACCAAGTACTTTGTTTGCAATTAGAATCACAACAGTTTTTTTTTTGTTTGTTTGTTTTTTTGAGACAGGGTCTCACTATGTAGCCCAGGCAAGCCTGGAACTCAGCAATCCTCCTGCCTCTGCCTCCCGAGTGCTGGGATTACAGGCGTGAGCCACCATGCCCGGCATTTGTGGTATGTGGTATTGATTGTTGGTGAGCCTGAGTCACCACACCCAATACTGTATGTGGTTACCAGGATCGAACTCAGGGCCTTGCGCTTGCGAGGCAGGCGCCGGAACCACTGAGCTAAATCTCTGGCCCACAACAGTATTTTTGTATCTTTCTTTCAGTATGCTTCCGTTTTCCAAATTCTACACATTGTCCTGAACTTGATTTTTCCCTTGTTTTAAAATGAACATTGTACATTATTTTTTCTGTCAGGGTAAAAACATAAGCTAAACTGATCCTTTTGATAATATATTGCAATTAATTAAAGGTAAAAAAGTAGTTTTGCTGTTGTTAACTAATAAGTTGCTAACTAGTGACTAATAAGTTCTGGGTGGAAGGACACTCCTGAATATAAAGTTAGGACTAAAGTAGAGGAGAAAATGGGATCATTTTTAAAAAGTATTCTGAAGAAGATGTAGGAACAAGAAAAGATGAACCTATCTATCCATCTATCTGTCTGTCTGTCTATTTTCATCTGTCCATCTGTCCATCTATCTGTCTATCTGTCAATCTATCTCAACTTCTTTTCCTCAGCAGACTTTGAGGCTAGGGCTAACGTAATGTAAATACTTGGCCTTATAAAGAAGTATTAGGTTCAGGGTTCTTACCTTTGTGTTAATAGTAAGAACCACTTCTACTCCAACTTAAACATCTCCTGGGTGCCTGCCATGTATCAGAAGCCTTCTAAAAGCCCTATGAGGGGATACCAAGGTGGATTTAGACTGAGAATAATCCCCTGAACCAACTTCAAGAGTATCCAAAGCAATAGAAACAAGTTTCCAAAGGTAGGTAGTGAAACCAGGTGAAAATTTACCTGCCATCTGCAAACTTTTAACTCTTTTGAGCTCATATTTCTAAAGTTTCCTGTTTGCTAGTCTCAGCACCATTCTATTGTTCTTATAATAACTCAAGAAATAAGAACCAAATTTTTTTTACAAGTAACACAGTATTTTTTCTCACACTGCAGTGATCCTGTATAACTTATGGTTTAGTTTTAATGTTTATCAAAAAGGTTACTTTAACATATCTTTTATATGCACTTAACATAACCAACTGGACAAGTCCCGGTGGCACAGAAACCTCACAGACACTATGCCTACACCCAAACTTAAGATCAGAAATCATAAAATGCAGAGGTAGCTTTATCAGTGGATTGTCAACTGTTTACACCAATGAAATTATGTAGTGTGGGACAAAGACACCTCTGACTTTAAGGTTCTACAAAACAAAAGGTTGTAAAAATTTTAAATGAAGCTGGACGTGGTGGCTCATGCCTGCAATCCCAGCACTCAAGAGGGAGAGGCAGGAGAATTGCCACAAGTTTGAAGTTAGCCTGGTTTCCATAGTGAGTCCATAGCCAGGCTGAACTATAGAGTGATAACCTGTCTCAAACAAAACAAAATTTTAAAATAATTTTAAGTGAAAATGAAGGAAGTAGAAGCATTTTAAAAACAAGCCCTATCATTGGTTTCAATCAATTTAATGATTAAAATTTCAGGAACAGAATTACTGTCTCCACAGAATGAACCCATTGAGGGAGTTCACCGAATAGAGATACTTCAGTAAATAATCTATAGCTCCCTCAGCCACTGCTCTTCCTTTCTCCAGACCAAATAAGGAGATGGCTGATTCTTTCATTGTGGTTCCTAGATTTCAGTACATTCCTGTGTGTAGGAAAGGGATTAAAGCCCTTTTCTAAGAATCTTGTTCTCATTCTCACTAAGTTTTAACAAGGGAAAATGCCACAGACATCACAAGAACAGCTCTGATGAAGGAAGCTACTTGAGATGTCATCAATGTCCAAGGCAGGCCAGGCCATCACTTTCCCGTCCAACTTCAAGAAAGTCACTGACCAATCAGTTTGGGTTTCTGCTCCATAAAGTATGGCTCACAGATCTACTTCACTGGGTGCTGGGGTTACTGGAAACATACAGGATGCTCGAAGAAGACACAGTGGCACTGAACAAGGGTCAGAGACAGCTCCAGAAATGCTGAAGCTGAATGCGTATTAGGTAAAGACACTGCTTTTAAACAGTTTTCCAAGCTTTGAAGTACAGTCACTCCTCTGTATCTGAATGTTCTCATATGTGGGTTCAGACAACAGGGCTGGAAAATACTTTTTTTTTAATTTACACCTTTACTGACCACACAATATAGTGATCGAGAGATCATTTAAAAATATTAAGAGGATGTGCCTAGGTTAAATGTAAATGCCATGTCATTTTATAGAAAAGGCTTCAGCAGTCACAGTTTTGGTATTATTAGGTGTTCTGGAAACAATCCAGCAGCGATAATGAAGGACTGATATCAAATACAGAGTTGGTGTGATAATTTTAATACAAATCACACAGAATACATCAAATAGGCCACACACATCTATATTTTATAGCTGGTCAATACATTCCAACTCACCTGAAAACTAGTACTAGGAAACTAATCTTATGTAAACTGGAAGGCTAACATTGGAGTACTCATTGTTTCTGGAGTATTTCTATGACTTTATCAAATAAACTAGAAGTTCACCTGACCAATGTCAAACAAACAGTTTTATTCTAGAATGGTCTGTTAGAAAATAATACCTTGAAAAATTCACAGGTAACTACTTTTTAAACTATGAAAACAAATGAAAATCCTTATTTTTGCCACTTGCCATGTCTCTTTTGTTCAGAAAAATAAAATTGCTCCTGGTAGGCCTGCTCTCAATGTTTGTGAAATTAAATTAAATTGCTGACTCAAAATACGCAATGGATAAAAGAATACACAATGAGTAAAATAACATCTTTGGTCATTTAAAAAAAATTGAATTTTTAGACAAGAGGGCTCCAGCTGAAATATTGGTTTGTGAAAATATCAAGTGAACTAATGTAGCTTATTAATATTATTTCACAACTATAAGGGAAAATGTCAGGTCTGACACTAGGCAAATTAGAAAGGAAGAAAATGCCATAAAACAAAGACAACATAAGGAAATAAAAATGTCTTTGTGGCACACTGAAGCAAAACCAATGATTGCATTTGAGACTTAAAAATTATAATCAGTTCCCTTTGCTTTTCACTAATGCTCTTTTTCTTTTTTAAACAAAATGAATTTCGCCTTTCCAAGACGTGATCCTTTATGAAAAAAGCTGATAATTAATAGCAATATATGTAAAGATATCATCAGTAGTTTGGCACATTAGCTTTTTATGCTTAAAGAATGCTATTGTGTGTACAATAAATGTTAATACTCAAAGCCATTTTCATTAGTTCTTGTAAGAAGTCAAATAAGATTATTCTAAAGTAAAGAAGATTTTTGAATTATATCTGAAGAATTAAGAGTGCATATTTTAGGATTTAACACAGCAGTCATGTTTATTCTTTAGTAAAAATTATTTTTAATTAGAAAACAAGTATTATAATGCAACAAATGGATTTTTAAAAGTTTGACAATTTGCGATAGCAAAGCTAAAGCTCATCGTCTACACTTTATCAAATGTGGAACAGAACAGCGTATTGTTTATAGTCTATGATGAATGCTTGTCCTACAATTAAGAATTAGGAAATGATCCTTACAATAAACAGATCATAGTTCAACATATTCTTAATCTATGCTTCAAGGTATTATCTAATTCTCTGGAGGATTACAGAGTCGCTTTGTCAACTGAGTAATCTCAGTTTCTCTCCCGTAAGTATTTCATCTTTGACTTTTTTCACAGGTCTAGAGTAGAAGTCTATCTTTCAGAAGGATGTTGAAAGCATACATGAAAAGCTGGTGAAAAAATAAACTACAGCCCCTCAGGCTTCTTAATTTTTACACTATAATGCCTTGAACTTTTCTACCTTGACATATTCAGAATGAATTCTTTGATGAAAAGAGAGAAATAAATTACCTATGGAATGAAGAGAACCTTTATTACCATTTTAATAGTTCACAGACACATAAAAGAAAGAAAGACGTAGTCACTGTGTGGTGGGACCTAAACCCAAAAAGATTCACTGGCTTAGTAATAAAAAAATTACTGTGATATGAAAAATAGGAATGGTTTTTGACAGCTTCACAAAGCCTTCAGAAAGCTTCACAAATAAAAACAAAAGTAAACCCTTAAATGGCACTGCAAACAATTATAGTTTGCTTCTCCTATGCTATTTTTGAACTTAATCAAAAGACCGATAGTATCCTGAGACTGTCAGAGACCAGGGGAAGTGAAAGTTTAGATATGTAAGGTAACTTTCAAGAGCTCTTTCATGTGCAGCTGCCTCCCCAAGCACAGGCTTTTCAAAGCCCCTGATGGATTTAACGTGCGTATGCTGTGTGGTTTAAGTGGCTGTCATTTGGCTAGAAGGGTCACTGCTACCTATTCCTATCCTAGATAGGTTTGCTGTGGACAGTATGTATGCAGTTTTGTTGTGCGTCCTCCTTCCTGCTTTGTTGGAGTGGAGGTTTTCAGGTTTTGGGGGAGGGGGTCCTTGGAAGACTTTCCTCACATGTCCTCAATTATTTATACACTCTTTCTTAATTCTCTGCCATTGAGACACTTTTGCTAAACTACAGTACTTCCGAAGTAGCATATCATCCAGAGGCACAAAAATGAAAGTTTAAATAGGAGGGTTTTTAAAAAAATTAATATTTGAATGACATAGGACCTACTACATGTCTGCATTTAAATTGGATGGACTAATTCAGATGTGGCTTTTAATTTCTGAAAGGTTAATCATCCTAACAAGGGTCAACCAGACTTTAATCTTAAATAAAATTGCAATAGCCTCAGTCACCTACAGGACATTTAGTCTCCTCCTATTTCCATGTAAAAGAATGTATTTTATTCATTATGCATCACTAATCTTCTAATTCTTTACATTAGCACATTTTACCAAAAATATTCGTTCCTTTGAAATGCTGAGAAGAGTTCATTTCTACACATCCCAGGAGATAATCCCATTTTAAAGTGGGGGGGGGGCATCGTCTTTGAGCGACTTTCTGGCCCTTTCTAGTCCTCAAAGACTTTTGATACCCAACAGAGTTCTGGCGCTACCAAATCTCAGTTACGCCAAATATTATGGAGGTCGAGGTAAAAACAATAACACGTATTTTAATCCTCTGTGTTTTCTGTGATGATGTCGTCATCTACTTGTTTCTAGTCCCAGTGTTTACTGTCTAGCAAAGTTATTGATTCAGAGGAAGTAAATGTTAACCATAAATGAATAGCAGTAACAATACTTATATTCATTAATTTATTCACTTGATGAATATGTATCAAGTGTCTGTTATGTACCAGATACTGGGTGGAAGAGGCATCAAAGAATTTTTAAAAATCTCTATTATGAAATGACTGTTCTGAGGAAAGATTGTCTACAATATAATAAAACAATGGTCAAAATGTTTACTTTTAGTTCTGCTAAACGGCATTGTTACATTTTAGTCACAAAAATTGTTCAGCCAAATTTTAACCAAAATTTTGATGAACTATTTTAAATTGTTTGGACACCTAAAGGCTTTCAAATTCATAATTCTATGATATAATTCATTATTTTTATTTGATAACCTGAAATTTTAATGTCAACATTTTAAAATTGATATATTGAGACTATCAAGCTTGCTATAGTTAGGAGTAAAATTTTGAGAAAATGTAAAGGGACTTATTTAAAATACATAGGCTGTGGATCCTTTTTGTATAGGATTTAAAAACTGCTAATCACACAACAGACAGTGCCACCAAGCCAAAGACAAACTGTGGCTCTCTGTCATGACGCAGTGGTCTTGGGGACCTCAGGGGAAAGTAGAAGCTGAACCTGCGTCTCTAATTGCATTGCAAATTGAGCACAATGCTGTTCTGACTGTGGTGACACAGCATAAATAGCCCGAACTTGGCTTCTGCATACTTCTTGAGACTCTTCCTCCCTTTTTGGTACTCAGAGGAAGTCACCGGCACATGCAGGTGTGCGTGCGCACACGCGCGCGCACACACACACACACAAACACACACACACACATACACACAGGCAGGGTCTCCTCCTTACCCTCCAGAGTCCTTCATCAACAACACAGGAACTCGGTAACTTGGGGACCCCAGAGCCTGACATTCAAACAACCAAAGCACATCGCAGTAAAAAGAAAACATAGCTGTATCATTCCGTGGCCTCACTGGCACTGGAGAATAGCATGTAATTTTAAGATAATCTTTTTTTAAAAAGTTCTAATTAATCTGTGCGAGCTTTCTAACTTAAAACCTCAGACCACCACCTCTTACGTTGAACACTTCTTGAAAGCAAAATAGAACCCCTGAATATTCTGAAACTGCCTTTGCTTTTTTCTTTCTTTCTTTCATAACTGGGTTGACACATAGAGTAAAACAAAATAACATTTGTTTTACATTGTTAAGAACAATAAATCCAGTGCTAGACATTATACATATTCAATTGATATTTGCTAGCAAATAGCCTCAAAACTGGTAGAGATTCGCTAGACATAACAACAAGGTAAAATAACGTTCTATATTTAATTCTCAGTGTCAAAAACTACTTCGTCATATATTTGAATTTTCAGATTTTGAAAATAAAATTTCCAAAGCTTTCAGAGAATCTATTATAAATGCTCAAAAGTCATATAGATCTTTCTCTGAATCATTTCAGTCATAAAAGTGAAAAGGACTTCCTGACCATCAAACAGAAGTCATAATCACAGA
This sequence comes from Thryonomys swinderianus, assembly GCA_004025085.1. Taxonomy (NCBI): domain Eukaryota; kingdom Metazoa; phylum Chordata; class Mammalia; order Rodentia; family Thryonomyidae; genus Thryonomys; species Thryonomys swinderianus. The sequence continues at coordinate 11,804 of PVIC010021972.1, forward strand.
ACCGAACGTATGGAACTGTAAAAGAACCTACCTTTGGTCGAGCAGGTTCGCCGAGTCTCATGCCGCCTCCACAGCTTTGTCATTTCACCTTGAGCAAAAGCCGACTCTGTGTCTCCTGTGATCTCTGTGACGGTGCCATCACATCCTGGGTAAATTTTTTTTTTTATTAAAACTTTGCAGACGTAGCAGCAACTCTGTTAATTATGCTCTCAGCCCGCTGGCCTCTGCGATCAGTCACCCACTGCAAGGAAGCCAGACAAAGAGACACCTCATCGCTGCAACCCGAGCACATAAATTTTGTCTCTTTCTCATTTGTGTCACAGATTCTGTCCCTCCTGACCCTCTCCTCTCCTCAGCCATCGACTGTCACACTGAGATGCCGCGAGCTCCTGGCTTCCCTTTATCCCCGCCTCAGATCTGAAAGTCCTGGTTATCAGGAAGACACGTCACTAGCTGTCTCAGCGCAGGAAAGCAATCAGGTGAATACTACTTATTATCTTGCATCGCTTTCTGAGGAGTGACAAGACTGATTCGGGACCCAGAACATATCCGGATCTCACACATTCAGATAGGGGAGGGTATGTGCAAGTTCGCAGTAAGAAGGACTCCAGCCCCAACACTAAGGATACGGGGTGTCAGAAATTTAAGGAGTATTCGAAAGAAATCTATTGGAGTTTCCGTTTCAAACGCCCTGTTTTCTTTTCCACCTATGTGTTGCTTTCATGTCTGTGAGGAAACCGGTACCTGGCAGATCTGGCTTCATAGCAGGTATTCTGCAGCCAGCCACGCAGGTAGCACTCCGACCTTGGCAAGGTACCCCTCCGACCTTGGCAAGGTACCCCTCCCTACCGCTCCTCACGCAAAGCTATTTCTGCCAAGGAAACTGCCTGAAGGGCCCCTTCGCCTACAGCCCTGAGACAATAAGGGCACGAACTCCTGAAGATATAAGCTTAGCTTCTACATGAGAGTAAGACAACTGGTTCATTATGGAAGGAAAACAGGTTCCAAAATCCTACCAGAATTGGGTGGGAAAGGAAAAATATGGCTTCAGACATTTGTACAAATAACAGATTTGTGTCAATATCGATCTAGTATATTTCTGAGAGCAAGGTATTCTGTACCTTATTCTTCACCTCATGTGATGATTTAAAAAACAGCAAAACAAAAACAGGAAGTGGAATGGTCAGGGAATGTGAGTGTTTTGTGGGGCCATGTTGAGAACAAAAACGTCTTTGGTTATGACTTTAGGTAATGGGCTGTTTAGAAATGAGCTGTTTCTGTCACATTAGTGGTTAGAGCTATTGTAGCTCTGATAATTTTCCAGAGGGACCAGAACATAGTCCAACTCGGCAAATGCATGGTAATAAGTGAACACTTATACATATGGCACACGCCACCCTCCACAGGCCCAATTTACCTCTTTTTGAAGCTAAATAATGCAAAACTCACTCTTGGCCTTGTATTGGTTACTATATATTGAGTATTTATATATTCACTCAAAAGAAATACTTAGACATCATTCTTTAAAAGAGTTAAATAGACCTTTCTCTTAAGAACCCCAAATAAGTGCTTCAGTAATGCTCCTCTCAATGTGACCCTAACTCAGCTAGTTAGAAGGAGTCAAGGAGATCTTCACTCTGGCCCAGAAAGGCACTTTCTCTCAGGAAGTGGAAGGAGAATAAAATATACTACACGCATTCTCTCTAGTAGAATCTACAAGAAAATGGAAATAATGCCCTCCCCAAAAGAAATTAATACATAAATGTTGGTGACTGTTTATAGGCAGCCAATATATGATAATGTAGATGACTGAAAGGGCAACTTCACAGGTGCTAGCCTAAATTTTGAAAATCAAAATATGAAATTGTTTGATCACTGAGTCCATTTGAACAAAGTCAGGAAGGAGAAATTCCAGAATTGGAAATTTGAGTCACCCTCTGTGTTTATGGGTATTGCTGCCACGACCCCTGTGAGAGGAGAGGATTCCAAAGAGCAAGGATGTTAAAGTCCCTCGAGTATATGGTGCCTGGAGCACCTGTGTGACATGCATGTGTCCTCCTAGATACTTTAAACCACCCGTCAGTGACCTACTATTGCAATGTAAACTCTTTCTAGGTAGTGGTTACACTGTATTATTCAAAGAATGATAAGAAAACGTTCTATGTTCATTTTGGCCCATATTTTTTTTCCTGAATATTTTCAATCTGTAATTGCTTGGATCCATGGAGGCCGAACTAGAGAATATAAAGTGTTGAACATGTTATGGAGAATTAGAAAGTATTTCCCTCAGTTTCAAAAGTTTAGCACCATTAAATTATTCATGTCAAATAGTTGAATAAAAGACCTCATCTGTCAAGTGGAGGAAAAATAATACTCCTACCTGACAGGAGTTTGGTATGAAACTAGACAATGTGTGCAAGACCACTGCAGATTTCTGACCTGCAGCAAACACCTGTGGTATAGTTGTTACTATTTTTACAATCACCATATAATGTTAATGTCTTCTCTTTTTTTCTACGAAACCCTGCCACAATTCACTGAGCTAAATGACGTATTCCAAGACAAGGAAAATGTGGTGTTTTAAACCCAAAGACCAGCACAGAAAAAATGATCTAGATTATAGAACTGATTTATAGAATAATGAAAACCTAATAGTAATCAACCTAAACATAAAATGTCAGTTATGTATTATAATTTACATGAGAATTTTAGACTTCTTTGGACTAGAGAATGAAACCAGGGGCTTCACATTGAACCAGATCCTCAGTCTTTAATTTTTTTTTATTTTTATTTTGAGACTGAGTCTTGTTAAGTTGCTCAACTGGCCAAGCTAAGCTCAAATTCAATTTTTGTACCTCCCTACAAGATGTTAATGATCTTATAAAACCAACAGATGTTACAGAGTGCTTCACTGGGAGCTTGTGCAGAGTCTCTTTACACACCTTAGAAGGTGCTGTCTTCTGCTGCCAGAAAAGAGATCGAGAAAGACTCAGCCCCACCCAGAGGCACCACCGAGAGGTATCTCGGGGCTAGTCCTCTCTTAGCATTCCAACTCTGAATTTCCAGCGCAGAGCCCTCACAGACAGCTTTTCTCCAAGACAGGTGGGTGCCACACATCACGGTGAGTCTCTGATCACATAAACACAATGCATAAGTATGGAATTCTTTAAAGGTTGAAGCAGTCAGCGAGGACACAGCAGTCTGGATTTGGAAACTTTCTCTGTCCGGGATCCATGCAGAACCCTCAGCCCGACTGTCTGCCGTGCATCCTTTCTCCGTGTGCCAAGGACCTCGTCTACTGCCCCTTGCCACAACCTGGTCCTCTGTAACCTCCTCCCCCCTCCAATGTGTCCAATTAACCCTTCAATGCCCAGCATTCCATTTGGGTGTACCCATAACAACAGGACATAATACATTGTTTTCTCTTCAACTTCTTGTTCCTTGAATTTTTTCTAGGTAGAATACATGAATTTTATCACAAATTTTAAAAATTATAATCTTCATCATAAATGAGTTACTCTCATATACGTAATTTCTTTTCTCCCAGCCTGCTGGGAGTAGAAACAAATGCCTGAAATTCTCTTCCTTATTGTGCTGTAGCCTCAACAGTCAGACTTCTTTCCTCCCCTCCACTTGCAGCACTTGCCTTATTAGCTCTGAGCCATCAGACCAATTATTAGACTCCAACAGGACTGCTAAACAACAACATCTGTAATACTATTATGAAGATTGCCATTAACACACTCAGCCCTTTAGCGCAAGGTAGGTATCCAACAAATGCTTGCTGCTACCCAAGTAGCAGTAGAACTCAGAAGCAGCACCACGGAGAAAACAGGAGCAAAGGACCCAAGAGTCAAGCTTCTTGAACAGATGCAAACAGTAGCAATATCTTGTTCAAAGAGGTACAAGAATTAAACGTCTATGTATGAAGCACTTGCCACTCTGTAAAATAATGTTCCCAATTATCCAGTTATTAGTATTTTGCTTTCATGCTAATTGATTATTTCTATGGCCCTTGCCTGCACTGTTTGATGACTTTCAATAAAAATAAACCAGGCTCTTGTAGGCGAAGATATGCTTGATAAGGTAGCTACAGAAGTATTTTTAATCCTACAAGATGAAAAATGATCTTAACAAGCCATTAAATGCAACTAGTTAAATAATATGTTCCATGTCGTCCATGGAATGTCATACAATCATTATAATAAATGGAGCAGAAGTACTGATATAAAATGATTTTTTGATATATTTTAAGAAAAAGAAAACTGACACCAAACTGCATATGCATTTTATAGTAGCCTTGCTGTTAATAAGGGTTTTGCATGTAACATTTACATATTTTGACAATGTCTCTAAAAATACATAAAGAACTACTCACAATGGTTGCCGTAGTCGAGGGATGTGGGTCTGGCCAGCAGAAAAGGAGAGAGGACTATTCCTCACAGTATACTCTTTACCACTGTAGCTCTCCTTTTAACACATGACTAAGTTTAACAGCCTTTTAGAAGAGTCATTATCCCTACTTGACTATGTAGCCTATTTTAGTTTGTCTCTCAAAAGGCCCCCAACCCTCCCTTTCCTGTGCTAGTGGACATGATTACCCAGCTCCTGCCTGCCTGGGTGGCTGACCGTGCACACAGCATTGTCTTTCTGCACCATCACATGACCTCTGGACCTTCCACTTCTGATTTTCATTTCAACACTATATTCAATACCATCAGCAGCGTGAGTTTGATTTCCCTCATCCGATAAATGTCAAAATATCGACATGACTGCAGTATCTGCTTTGTCAAAGGACTCATTTTTTATAAAAAGGATTTAATTCAGCACTGGAGGAACAAACTGCATTCGTAAGTTCTGCCGATTCAGAGTCATTTCAGGTAAGAAGTACTTTCGCCATGTTACACATGTGTAAGCATCTGTCCACAGAGAGAGGCAGTTGAGTCATCTAGAAGCCGGTGAGAGCTCCAGAGCTCCATCTTCTAATGGGACAAACAATGCCACACAGCACTAACTCCTAGTACGTAATACATGCTGAAGTGATATCCTGCAATTTTGAAGTATGATCATAATTAAGGTATTCCGTGGCTTTTTGAATATGCAAATTTGACAATTATTGTTTGTTTGCAATTTTTGCTCTGGAACCCATGTCAATTGACACCTTCATAAGAATCTTTCAAGGGTCACACTTTCTTCCTTTTTGAAATAGTCTTTCTTAATTTTAAAAGGAACAACTACCAATATCAGACTGCCTGGGCATGTGAGATGCCAGTGATCAGACGGCCCAGGCATGTGGGATGCCAGTGATCAGAATGCCTAAGTTTTTAGTCAGTGATGATCTTCGGCCATGTTGTGCCTCAACTGCCTCTTCGGTAAACAGTGTTAAAAACTCCAGGGGAAAGCTAATCGGTGGGGTTCACTCGAAGGACTAAATGAAGTGGTCAATTCTCGGAAGTCCCCTGATATCTAGCCAGTATTCCCACCAGTCGAGTGTCGCTGCTGTCATCAGAAATGGTTGACACCATCAGAGGGAGTCGGTGGCAGCTGTAGAGTATGAAACACTGCTGTTTCTTTCCACTTATTAATATTTCCTTCTTGGAACAAATGCTACGCATGAAGTGCACACAGGACCAAACAGCAATTGCTAATACGGAGTGCACAGACCAGCATGTTTCATGTCTTAATGGCCATGTCAAACACCAGGCCATCTTGTTAAAGTGTAGATACTGGTTTCGTAGGTCTGGGGGGGAGCTTGCTACCTCGTGTGCGTGCCAAGCTCTCTCGCGACACTGCTGCTCAAGTAGCACGATTCTAGAGTAGCACAGTCCTTCTTCTCTCCCTTCCTCCTGCTCTCTCCCCCTTCCTTCTCCTTCTCTTTTACTTAAAGACTTAAAGTCTCTCGATCCTGAGATAAAATGGACTATAAAAGTACGGTTGGTAGTTTTTTCCCTGTGTTAACTCTGATGGATACAAAGAAAAGAAAAATGAACCCTTATGTATCTTAAATGGAAAGAATGCCACATCTACAAAGTTGTTGAAAAATGAAAACAGAACGATTTTAGGCAGGAGATATTTTTAAAGAATGATACCTGTTATGTTCTTTCTAGTCCAAGATCCAGTATGCAGTTACAGGTTACAGTCATTCTGTTTGGCTCAATAGCTAGCTAAAATATTAGCAGCATCCTTCTTTATGTGAACTGTATGCTTCTCTTTTGCAAATAAATATTCTTGTTTGTTTCTTATACAACAACCTATAGCTAAATGGTTTAATCAATAAGAACATTATACCTTCAGGAAGCAGATATGGCCTAGCTTGTAATTATTCTGTAAGCATTGGCCAAATTTCCACAATTGTTTTCTGTTGCCAAAAGCTAATTCCCTTGATTTGACCGAGGAAAACTTTTGAAAAAATAATAGACTTTTAATATAGGAAAAAATAATGTTTTAAATTCAAAACCCCAGCATTTAGGCAAAAACTTACTAGAGGATATCTGGTTTAATGGAGTGTTATGTTTTTATTTTGTTTGGGTGGTTTTCCTTTCTCACTGAAATCCACAGTAAAGAAATATTTACAGGATAATCAATTGCTACACAACTCACACTATTGCTGGAAAAATTCTATTAGTGAAACACATGTTAGCTTAGCTATGTACAATACATTTCTACACTTCTCGTCTTATTTTTTTCTACAAGTTGGTTCTAAACAATCTGCTAAGGTGGCTTTGTGACTAATTGGTAATTCCTAGGTCTGAGTTTGGAAATAAAATGCCTTTGGGCAAACTCTGGGATTTGGTGCTGGTTCTCTGAAAGACAGAGAGTACAAAAGATGTTCAAGCAGTGAGACAAAAATGTGCCAGAACCATTGGCCAAAGGGATGGTGGGAGACTGGTGTGTGTGTGTGTGTGTGTGTGTGTCACAGTGGTAGTAAATAGAGACTGTGTCTCCCCAGTGAAGCTAACATGTGTTTTCTCCTCTACCTTCTCTGGAGATCATGTAAGAAAATCACTTCTCATATATAGGTAGAGCAATAGAGATAAGCATAATCACTCACTAATATATGCAGAGAAGTGAATATAGGTCAGAACTGATGAACACAAGGAAATATGCAGAAAATAATTTGCTGCCTGTTAGATAAATTCTAATGTAGTAAGCCATGTTTACCCGAGAATTATATCATCGGACCAAATGCTCATTATTCTAACAAGACTAAAAATTTCAGAGACTGAAGTCACAAGAAAACATGAGAATAAAGTCAGAGACTTTATTTCTTGTTGGTCCATTTCACGTGAGAAAGGCCAAATCATACAGTTCAGAGATTCAAGCCACACAGAATCATTCTAAGCTACAGTATGTAGGCATCATTGTCTCATTTTACAGTACGAACATTGCAATTAGTTGTATGAGATAAGAAATTAAAGCAACTAAGGCCAACACAGCTAAATGAAATACACTGAGACCTCGGATCTCGCTTGGAGGGTGCTAGATCTTTCTTTTCAGTGTGAAGCATTAATTGACAAAATAAGCAAACAGAACAACCTACAGCCCAGTCAGGAGCGAGGCAGATAAAATGACAGATAAAACAGCTCTGGTGAAGTAAGGCATCTTGAATGTACCTCCTGCTAGCTATGCTGAAAGAATGGGCGGCCCTCACACTTCCTTCTGGAACTTCTATCTTCAGATTCTGTACCGGAAGCACAAATCAGTGAGGACGATCTCCTTAGAGATTTGGGTACCACATGCAGGCTTGAGGGAGATTTTTGAGTGGAAAGAAGTTAACTGAACATTTTAAAAATAGCAATACGGGCAGGGATTGGGTAAAAATGAGAATTGACCTATGTCACATATTGGTACAAATTCCCCAATGTTGTGTGTGATTGTGAGCTGTGTATATAATGTACCAATAGTTTACTGAGTAATGACAAAAATAACAATACAGTAGAGCTAGGGTGAGGAATCAAGTTCTTTATATATTTTATCTCTAAATGTGTCTGAGGAACTGTGGATTCTGACAATTAGCTAACAGTTATTAGTTTATTTGTTAAACATAAAAGGAGGAAAGTACCTTCTACACAGTCTAAATGGTCATTTTATGCTCTTCCTCTGGAAAAGACTTGCATAAGACAGAGGCCTCTGGCTCTTGGGAAAAATCAGTTTTGTGCTCCGTGAAATTATTGTGACAGCTGGACATTACATGATCATCATGAGATCCTGGTATACTGAAAAATGAATGAAGAATCATGGAGAATCAAAAGTAAAATTAAATAATACCAGTGCCAAAAATACTAGATTAGGATTATTCAGATAAAAACTCAGTATTTTCTGGTTCAGTTTATCATAATTCTGTACACTTTTATGAGGACAAGCTAACAATGTATACGGTTCTATGAATATTTCTCCACTTCTGCTTCATACAAGAACCCATACATGAACTCCACTTTAAAATATTTTGTGAAAAAGATATTTTAACATCCTATGGAGATAGGCAAATTTCTCTATATATTTTCTCCATTTCAAACTGCTAGTCTCTGTAATATATATTTTTACTGCTATAAAAAAGGGGAATTTTATGATATAGAAAGAAAATAAAGGAGCATGTATAAAGGGGGGAGGAGGGGGGAGTGGGTAGGGATTTGGGTAAAAATGAGAATTAACTTGTGGCATATACTGGTACAAATTTCCCAATGTTATATATGATTTTGAGATGTATATAAATTGTACCAATAAAGAATTCAATTAAAAAAAGAGGAATTTTGTACAACGGGATCTTTATATATCTCTGATAGAAGAAAAATTTCTCTTTTTTCTAAAAAGGTTTTATGCTTTTGCTGCAGTTTGATATACTAATAAAATATCATGCTATTATGTACTTTACTAAATTGTAAATACCAACTGTTATCATTTTCTTTGCAAATCTGCTCTATGAAACACACACCCATAGACATATTGCTAAATCTCTGAAGTCTGGTGGTTTCTTGTAGAGAAGTGCAATTAAATTGTTTTGAGGGTATTTTTTTTAAAAAAAAAGAAAAAAGAAAATAGTCCGAAACGAAAAGTGGGGTATGTACCTGAATTTTCAATGACAATTGTTATTTTTCTAATAATTAATATATTTTTGGAGTGCCAGCTGGAATTGGAGTTTGGAAGACTACGTGTTAAGAAGAAAGATGAAACAGATGCAATACACAGTTAAGATCAAAGAGCCCCATCAATTCATTCAGAGAGTCAAAATCCAGCTGAGCCTCAGAGGCCTGTCTGCATAATAAGAAAGGTTGACTGAAACATAAGGATTAAACAGATGAGCTGCCTCCTGCAGAGGCCTGGGAGGGAAGCCCCACGGAGACACTTGTACAGACACTCTGGAAGCTCACACCTGCTTCTTCACAGCCGAACCGCGTGGAGATCATCACAAGACAGCCACTAATGCACAAAGCCACTAGTGGGAAAGAAAGGGCTATGTGTCTAATGGACATCTTTTTTACTTGTCAAGAGGATTTTAGTCCTGGAAAATGACAAATTAACAAATCATTTCTGTTTCACCAGAGTGACGTACCAAGGGCATGATTTCCAAAATAAGATAAAAGACAGTGAAAATTTTTCCCATACAGGAAACAGTATTGAGAGACCATTTTCTTCTCCCAAATGAAATGTATTTTTCTTGGAAAATACTGATAGAAATATCTTTATTTTTCTTCTTAGGAAGTCACTCTTTTTAATGGTATATATCCTGATGTTTATGAATACCTTGCTTGGTTATAATCAATCTGTGCTAAATTATATAATCTAGGTTCATATAGTAAGAATGAAGCATAGAAATCTAATGCTCTGGCGATTCTCTGCTTGTAATAAATGTTACTTTTATTCTATGGCACTGAATGCAATCCTATATTCTAGCTACTGATAAATAAGTTATTTTGAGCATCAAATATTTTTCTTTTAGGAAAGCTGAACTACTTTTTAAAGCAAGAAGGCCTTTAGCAATATAGATTCACCAGGGAGAAAAACTGGCTGGTATTAAAACATTCTATTTCAAATAGAATCTAAAACCTCTAAGTTTGGTATCAATTAACTTTCTTGCACACGGGTATAGGTTATTTAAATATGCAATTAGTAGATTCAAATAAATGTCAAGCATTAGTTTTCATTTTATTACCAAGATAAGCAATATCCAATTGGAAGTGAGAGCAGCGAAAATGTCCATGGGGAATGAGAAGTCACGAAATGCAAAGAGGGGGGCTCCCGGAGTGGAAGCCCCAGATTATGACCCTCTTTGCCATAGTTAATGACTTGGTCACCTCCTCAATCTACCGACCCATTTTTACAGTGTTGACTATGTTTAAGGCATAACGAGGAACAAAGAAAATAATCCCATATGGACCATAGGTAACACTACTAAAGCCTATGTGTTAAACCTGAAGAGAGGGCTTAGACAAGTTGACCATTATGAGATAATCAAATGAAAGTCTTTAAGACATAGGATTTGATTTAGTGCTTGCTAAGTTAAAACCGAGATGGAGTGAAGGCAATTATCATTCCTGGGCAAAATAACAGTAATAGGCTAAAAGCCAGTTTGAGAGAATATGTGATTCTAGTGCATATAGAACAGGGAAAGATAGGTGTGCACAAAAAAGGTAACACAGGCCAGGGATGTAACTAAGGGGTGCTACGCCTGACTCACAAGTGCCACGTCCTGAGTTAAATGCCTAGTACAAAAAAAAAAAAGATAACGTGATTATGAGAGTCTTTTCTATTTCATAAACAAGGTAGTTCTTTCTCCTAGTCTGTCTCAAGAGCTAGTCTTAAGAATCAGCGGAGGTTCTTACTGAAGACTCAAGACACACTCCAGATATCGAAAAATCAAAATCTCTAAGGACAAGAGCTGGGAACAAGGGTTTTGGACAAGAACCCAAGTTAGGTATTAACTTCAATCTTCATAAGACAGCAAGAACTTTAACAGTGTTTTGGAAGAAGAGAACGAAAGGCTATATTAGGATTCAGGGTAAAGAAGGTTAACTAGAGTAAACTCTGGACAAGAAATCAGAGTTCCTCACTTTAACACAGGTGAGCAGTAATAATAATTATCTTTGCTCTAAATAAATATCAATTTTTATTTCATAATTTATTTTCTAAAATGACTTTCAACTAATGAAAGACATTTTTGTTACCCCAATTTTTTTTTTTTTGAGATAGGGTCTCACTTTGTAGTTGAGGCTGGTCCTGAGCTCACTATGTAGCCCAGGCAAGCTTGGAACTCAGCAATCCTCCTGCCTCTGCCTCCCAAGTGCTGGGATGACAGGCATGAGCCACCATGATTGGCAGTGTGGTATGCGGTACTAGGAATTGAATTGAGACTTTGTGCTTGCAAGACAGACACCAGAACTACTGAGCTCCAAAGAATGTTTTAAAAGAAACTTATTTTCCTCCTAATTTTATCTCAAATTCTCATTTTCAAAAGGTCTTATTAAATTCTAAACATTCAGATACATAAAAGTTAGCCTGGGTAATCAATAGAGATACTAGAAAATTATCTACAATACTTTCATATTGTTAAAAGTTAAGAGTAAATAACATGTAGTGTGGTAAAGATTCTGGGAATATAACAATACTTGAGAGTTTAAATTGATACACCATGTCAAGCTTTCACTCCATCTGGAGACATAATTGTGTCTCCATAAAGTTTTAATCACATATGTGTGAAAAATTCCTGTCATTGTGAAATAAAGCTCAAAATAAATCACTTGAAAAATGTGAACTATAGAGATATTTGTATAGACTAATCCAATTTTTAAGGAGACAACATTGTGTATTTATGTATACATTTCTTCTTTTAAAAAAATCTCAGTTAACAGTAGATGTGGAAAACAGAACAAGAAGGTAAGAGTTTTCACTTTTTAATTTACATAGATCTGTACCACTTCAATCCTGTAATGAGCAAAAACTTGTGTAAAAAAATTTCAAGAATAGCCGGGCGTGGTGGCTCATGCCTATAATCCCAGCACTCGGGAGGCAGTGGCAGGAGGATTGCTGAGTTCGAGGCTTGTCTGGGCTACACAGTGAGCTGAGGGCCAGCCTGAACTACAAAGTGAGACCCTGTTTCAAAAAAAATTTTTTTTTCAAGAATAAATAAAAGCTTAACTTTGGAGCAGCTAAAAATTTAGTATTTGAAAACTTCATTAAATGCTTGCAAAGGGCTTTACACTTGATCTTAGCCAAAAGGCCGAGAAACGATTGCAAAGGGCTTTAAATACCTTCAGAAAACAAGGCCTCTTAAAGACGTTGTGGAAGGAAAGCTGCCTTCCTTGCTTAATTCATTCTCAAAATTTAATGAAATCACATACTTTAAAATCATTCAGAAAAGTTAATGATGTAGACATTGACTTCTGTATTACCAAAAGCTTTCTATTTTAATTAGACTATCAATCATTCCATCTGATGGAGACTTTATATTTACATCTTTAAGGAGAATAGTCTGATATAAATCATATGATCAACATTAGAATACGTTGGCTAACTTGTGTAATTGTGCTATGTGGTACTTTATCAGATGACTAATACCACCTTATTTGTATTTGATTTAATACTGTTAGGTGCCTGATTCTCCAAAATATTTTAAATCAAACAGGAACCAGTTTTATAGCAATTTATTGTTTAAATGGTGCTCAGTAGGTAAATCAATAACTTTATATTATGCAAAGATAGGTCTTTTTCCTACACTTAACACTCGTAAGCAATTTCTAAAGTAATTAACACAAATCTAATTTATGCATTTTTAAAAGTCAGAAAAATTTCTCAGCTTTTAAATCACATAAAAAATAACTTTGTCATGAAATTCTTTTGTAAAGTAGCTTTATATATTTTGTAGCCTTTGTTTTTCAAATTTGGTTAAATCCTGAGTTTAGGTTGCCTCCAATTTTAAGGAATAGGAAGGGGTGAGTCAATTATAAAATCATTATGGTGTAAGTTAAACCATGTTATCGAGTATATTTAATTGCACCTCTGATACACATGGGCCCCCAGTGGGTTGTGGATGTCACAGAGGAGGAGCTTTGTTAAGTTGATTCAGTTAGGAAATAATGATGAGAAAATTATCACTACGGGGCTCCCTGGACATGACAGTCCTTGGGACACCTACACCTGTTCTTCTATTTAAGTTACCATTTGAATCATGCTTTTTATACCTCCTGGACCTCATTTTACACCTTCAGAATGTAGGATAGGTATTGTGAAATAGGGAGAAAATTTTCAAAGGGAAGGGGGGACCTGAGGGGGGGCAGGGGAAAACAAAGAAGGGAAAGAAAAACCTTAATGGTAAAAAGGAAAGGAACGTAAACAAAGCTTCTGTATATAGTGGGGTGGGGTTAAAGGGAGAAATGGGAAAAAATAAGAATCAAGATATATCATGCACAGGTACAAATTCTCCAGGAGGAATGTAATCATAATGTATTCCTAAAATCCACTGATAAAACTCAGTTTATTAAAAAGTAAATGTATAAAGCTAAAAGGTGGGGCCAGAGATTTAGCTCAGTGGTTCCATGGTGTGGTGCCTGCCTCACAAGGCAAGGTCCTGAGTTTGATCCTGGTAACCACATACAACAATACTGGGCGTGGTGGCTCACGCCCACCAGCAATCAGCACCACATACCACAGTGCGGGCGTGGTGGCTCAAACCTATAACCCCAGCACTTGGAAGGCAGAGGCAGGAGGATTGCTGAGTTCCAGGCTTGCCTGGCCTACAGAGTGAGCTCAGAGCCAGCCTGAACTACAAAGCAAGACCCTGTCTCAAAAAAAAAAAAAAAAAACTAAAAGGTAAAAATAAGTAAATGAATCATACTCTTAACTTTAGGGTTAATCATGTAAAGAAGAGGTTTTTGGCAGTATGCTTCCCACAAATACAAAATTGCAACTTTTAAGCAAATGAAAAGACAATATCAAAGGTTTTGTCTAAAAGTAAACAGTGAACTCTTATTGAAATAGTTTCTGCGTCATTTAACCACAACTACGTAAAAACTGAAGACTCACCTCTCCACTATGTGGATAATTTGCAGAAATGTTTTAAATTCAAAGAAAACCCCTCTGAGAGTATTTTTTTCCTGAATTTTATAAATGTTTAAATACTGTTCAGGTTCATGAATGCTCTTTTTCTTTATATCCTGCCCCTCTGTTAGGATATTACACAATGTAAGAATTATAAAGATTAAAGGTAAAACCTGTAGAATTCACTGGTACCTAGTGTTAGCCCAACGACCATTGGTTGCTGTGCTTTTTATTTAGCTCCCCTGCCCAGAAAGTTTGCTTATTCATGTAAAAAATAGTAACAAGTGTATACTTTATGCCAGATAACATGTTGAGTCCAAAACTGATGGTGAGAAGACAAAATAATGGGTAAAGTCTATGCCAGACATGAACTGGTTCCTCTTTTCAAAGGGAAGCAGAAAAAGCAATGAGTTTCAAGTTAGCCACAGGTTAGTTCTGCATCTTAAATGGTGGGCATTTTTTCTTATTTCTGTTCACATTCTAAAGACAGTTGACATATATTAAGCCTATGAAAAATATACTTTTAAAAAAATACATATGATATATTTAAGCTCATAAGGAAGAAGAACAAAAATGCAATAACACTTTATCTATTTAGGCCTAACTATAAACATCTTGGAGTAAAAAGGAAACCAGTACATTTTAAATTTAGATTGCACAAATCATATAAGGCTACAAAACATAGTCTGTTCCCCATATACTTCTTAGTATTTCTAATTTTTTTCATCAGTTATAATCTATTTGTGATCTCACTTAATCTGCAGCCATGCAGCATGCTCAGGTATGGAGAGAGAAAATGTCATAGTTTTAGCTTTAAAACAATGACTATAATATTATTTTAAAGGTTTCACAAAACCAGTAGAGAAATTTGTCTTAATTCTTCACAGCGTTTGTGCAACTGCAGAAGTCTCCTTTCCTCCTGAAATAATTTTACTTATCACCAACAGGTAAAGTCACTGACCAAATCTTTTTCTCATTTTTGTGATCCACAAATTTCTCTCATTAAGATCAGCTCTCCTGTCTCTGTCTTTGTCTCTCTCTCCTCCATAAAATATAATCAATCTCTATTATAGTCATGAAAATGGTATTTGTCACTTTGCTGAGAAAAAAAGAAAATCAATATATCTTCCAAGGCTGAACAGACATTTAATGCAATGAATTGAAGACTGTTAGAGAAATTCAGCTTGCCAAGAGTTTAGGACAAACTAATCGAAACCCAGAAATTCACAGAAGGATTGCCTGATGAAATATATAGGTATGCCAAAGAAATTAATATTTGGGCATTAGAATAACCTGTCATTTCCAATATTGAATAGCAAATGGATTTAGACAGGCAAATCTCCAAGGGGTCACCATTTTTTTTTTTTTTTTTTTTTGCTTTTTGAGACAGGGTCTCGCTTTTGTAGTTCAGGCTGGCCCTGAGCTCACTATGGTGAGGGGTCACCATTTTTAAAAAATCAAAAATGGGCTGGAGATTTAGCTCAAGTAATACTGGGCCAACCTTGGATGCACAAGGGCCCCAAGTTTGATCCCCAGTGCCAAAAAAAAAAGAAATCCATGCATCAAGAAAACATTTCTTGAAAATAGTTCATAAATAAAGGCTTCATTTTCTTTTTCCATAAAATTTACAAGGTAGATAAGCAATGGGATGCAGGTTGGTGGAAAGGCCCTGAGCTCTAGTTCCACAACTAGGGAGGAAACAAATTAAAACAAAATTACTGAAACATTTCATCTCATTGATTGGTGGAAATGAGCCAAACGTACCGGTGGTAAGTCAGATTTTTAAACATTTTTGACTGTTCTAATGGGTATCACATTAGTGAATTTTCATAGTAAGCATTCAGGTTGTAACTTACTGTGTGGAAAGATTAAGATTTGACCAATGAATTCAAGCAACTGACAAGTTAGTGAAAACATCCCCCTCAAGTAAGTCACTATGTTACCAAGAGAAAGTGATTCTGTTTTTCTGAATGATGGTATTATGACCACATAACGTACCAACCTTCAGAACTATCTTGAAAGTTCACTTAAAAAAAAAAAAAAAAAGGTGTATACGAGCCGGAGGGTTAGCTCAGTGGTTCCGGCGCCTGCCTCGGAAGCGCAAGGTCCTGAGTTCAATCCCCGGTGACCACATATAATACTAGGCGTGGAGACACGCCCACCAACAATCAACACAGCATACCACAATGTCGGACGTGGTGGCTCACGCCTGTAATCCCAGCACTCGGGAGGCAGAGACAGGAGGATTGCTGAGTTCGC